>LOEQ01003286.1:142828-154554 GCA_001685075.1 Bramus lutescens | reverse complement strand
GAAAGAAAGAAAGAAAGAAAGAAAGAAAGAAAGAAAGAAAGAAAGAAAGGCCTTCTAAGTATAATAGGACTGGCATACATATGAACAGTACAGAGACTGTGGCAGCATATTCGGGTCTAAGTCAGAAGGTATCCCAGTACTGAGTGAGGAAATGGACTTAAGTTTCCACCCATAACCAAGAAGCTATCACCAACTGATAATGCTCACAAAGAAACAAACTAGTTTTCTATGATGGAATCCCACTGGGCATACACACCACATTTCAGAGCAGGTCCAATGCCCAGGAGTAGATGGGCTAAAACAAATTTAACTCAATGATAGTTTGTCATTTTTTTTTCTTTTCTTTTTTTGGTCTCATAATGCTTTGTCTGGGCATTTTGTTTTGTTTTGTTTAACCCCACAGATCTTTTGCTTATAGATTATGGTTTCTGATTTTGTGTCTTTATGAGATTTCTGTATTTGTACATCCGTGTCTCCGTGTCCGTGTCTCCGTGTCCATGTCCCCGTGTCCGTGTCTCCGTGTCCGTGTCCCCCTGTGTGTCCCCCTGTGTGTCCCCGTGTGTCCCCCTGTGTGTGTCTCTCTATGTGTATGTTTCTCTATGTGTGTGTCTCTGTATGTGTGTGTGTCTCTGTGTATCTGTTTCTTGTGCTCTTTTCTTTGGCTTTTTTTGGTTTTAGTTTTTTATCCCACTCAGATTTGTACTTATTTTATCTTGTTTTATTTTTTAAGATGACTGTTTTCTGGTGAGAGAGAACAAGAAAGAGTTTAGGTTTGAGTTGGTGGAGATGATCTGGAAGGAACTTGGGAAGGGAAATAATAATCAGAAAATATTACATTTTTAAAAATCTATTTTCAATTGCAAAAAAAGATAGAGCCAAATCAGTATTTTCTGAGGAAAAATGTTATATTAAGTGGGGTAAAGAGAATGCAATAATGAGACTGTTGTAAAGGTATAGACAACTTCAAGAAGACTTGATAAGGGAAAGTGGAGCCCCTTAGAGCTAGCAAACTGAGACACCATTACCGACACCTAAGGTTAAATGGAGAGAGTAATAAAGCAGTTGTCATAACCCAAAGGAAAAAATCATAGCTGAAGGATAGACTCTCCTTTGAAGACTCATAGGAGGGAGAAAGTGGAGTCATGAAATTCAAAGAGAACCTCAGAAAGTTCCAGATGAAAGGGAGATCAGAGGTCATTACAATCCAACTTGCCCATTTTAGCATTGTAGTCCCAAATGTCAACTGACTGTTACGACATCAAATAGGATGCTACGACACCAAATGGGGCTTTAGGGAGCAAATAGCCACAAATGACCTGCAATCCATTCTTGCAGACAAAAAAAAAAAAACTGCGTTGATCTCATGTTCTTCATGTCCTCTAGTATTCTGGAAAGTTTCCCATTGATTAAATCGAAACAACCAGAAGGCAGAGGGCAATGGAACCTCTGATTCTACCTTCAAAAGTCAGTTTCCTGGAGTAGGTCATAAGAGGCTCAGGAGGAACCAACAGACAACATCTTTATAGAGAGTCTTTTAGTCACCTGATAGAAAGGGGGGCACTGGACTTAAACTCAAAATATGAAGGCCACGGCAAGGAGAGATGATGAAGCATAAAAACCTCTGGTGTTGTACATCCAGCACTAACAAGACTTTTGATGTACAAGTCACCTCACACTTTGGGCAACATCAGTGGAATGAGCAAATAGAACTATGATGCTCTCTGTGCTCCCTTTCATCTTGAATCATCTGAGATTCTCTTTGAATTTCAGGATTCCACTTCCTCTTTTTGTCCCTCCCATGATGCCTCAATAGCCTGAGTGCATGCTGAGTGCTTATCAATTAAGGTCTGTGTAGATTTTCCGGGAATTGACAGTCCCAGAAGTAAAGAAGAAAAGAAAATTTTCTGGTGTTGGGTGGAAGCAGCCAACATTGATCATACTCATGGAGTTCAGAGCAAAATCTCTGCCCTATCTATAGGAGTATACTAAGAGATCATACTACATACAAAGCTGATACTTCTTCAAAGTAAACGGCTTAATTAAACTTAATCTGAATACATTATTTACTCCCTGTCTTAGTTTCATTTGCTGTTATATGATAAAGCAGCCTAATAAAAGCAACTTAAAGGAGAAAGGGATTTATTTGACCCAGAATTTCAGAATGTTGCAGACTATCATTTTGAGGAAATCAAAATGGCAGCAACATGAAGCAGCAGTCACGTGACAAGCCACACTCAAAAGCAGAGAGCAATAACTACATGCATGCTATGCTCAACTCGCTTTCTCCACTATCATACAAATAAAGACCCCCTTCCCACTTAAGGGAATGGTACTACCCACAGTAGGTGAACCTCGCCACCTCAATCAATATTATCAGAATAATACCCAACACACACGTCCACAGGCCAACCCAATCTGTGTAATCCCCATTAAGACTCCCTTTACTGGTGACTCTAGATTGTCTCACACTGGCAACACTAACAATCACACTCTCTTAGAAGATTTCAGTGATGTGACTTTTTTTATTTTCAATCAAAACACTCTGCAAACCATATTTTCAAACGAGGAAAGGAAATGACACAGGTCATCTTTTCCTTACAACTAAAACATCAGAGTTTGTTGTGACAGCCGACAGTGAAGTGAGCAAAATTAAATTACAATTCCTCTCAACTGACTTGTTGAGTGGGAACAAGTTCAAATGCCAGTAAAGAGACCGAGCTACAGACTTTTCTACTGAAAAAGAAAAAATTTTATTTATGTATTGTCTGAATGACAAGCTGTAAACCATTTTCTTTATTTTCATGGAAACTCTTCTACACTTAGGAATCTACACAATGGACCAGAATGCAGTGACAAGAGGGATTGACATTTGCCAGACTGAAGTTTATTCATTCATTCACTACTGACTCACTAAGTGCTGGACATTAGTGTTTGTATGTTGAATGGCAAAGAACCAGCAGCAGTCCATATGGAACTGGTAATGTGTTGGAAAATGTTACCACTGCCAGATGCCATTCACTCTCTACTAATATTTTTGGGATTCTTACTTTTGTCCTTTTATTTTAATTTACTTAATTATTTAATAGGTTCTCAAATAATTTTAAACAGATCTACAATACATACTGAACATTTCTTGTGACTTTCTTAAAAATGGCCCCCAAAGGGAGTGGCACTTGTTGGAGTTGGTGTGTTCTTGTTGGAGGAAGTGTGTCACTATGTAGGCAAGCTTTGAGGTCTCATATTATGCTCAAATATACCCAGTGCCTCAGTCCACTTCCTATTGACTTCTGATCAAGATGTAGCCACTCTGCATGTCACCATGTCCCACCATGTCGATATTGGACTCAACCTCTGAAAATGTAAACCACAATTAAATGTTTTTCATTTATAAGAGTTGTCATGGTCATAACATCTCTTTAAGATAGAAGTTGGTACCAGGGACTGGGGTATTGCTGTGAAAGGCCTGACCATGCTTTTGTTTGGGAGAATTTGGACTTTGGGAGTTTGGGTTAGGAAAGCAGTGGAAGACTTTAAGTGATGCTTAATGGGTCATACCAGTAGGAACATGGAAGACAATGATGCTAAGAGTGATCTGAATTGGGGAGAGGGGCGGCTCAAGATGTTTCAGAGAAGAATTTTACTATGTAGCATAGAGACCAGTCTTGTGATATTTTGGTGAAGAATATGGCTGCTTTTACCCTTATCCAAGAAGTTTGCCCAAATCTAAAGTGAAGAGTGGATTAGTTCCCTTGAAAGAGAAAAATCCCAAAAGAGCTAGTATAGACTTTGTTGTGTGTTAGTAGTGTTAACTCTGATGGAGATATATAATGAAGAGGAACAAGCTGAGCAAGGAAGAACATTTGAGGAGAAAATGAGCACTAGAAAGTGGAATAGAGTGAAGTCCCATGTCCAAAGCTATAAGCATATTAAGAAATGAAGGGAAGGGTGACCTCAGGAAAGATCCTACCCAGCTAAATTTCCAACTTGTGAAAAGGAATTATAGAAAAGCTTAGATCCAGGTGTGGTGGTGCACACCTTCAATTCCAGCACTCAGCAGGCAGAGGATGGTGGATTGATCTCCGAGTTTGAGGCTAACCTGCTCTACAGAACAAGTTCAAGGACAGCCAAGCTTAGGCAGTGAAGGTAAACAGAGCTGGTGAAGATATAATTATACAAGGAAGCCATGTTCCAGCCCCATCAAGCATCAGAACTTGGCAACTTTGGTTGGCCACATGGTTCTGGAGTTAAGAGTAGAAGAAAGGGGCTATGGAATTTGCCTCAACACCTAAGGAAGGCTGCTGGGGCCAGTCATATGTCAGGGGCGTCTCTGAATGGAGGCCTAGAGAGGTCATTGTGTGAAGCTATGAAGTTAAAGTCTAAATTGCCTAGGAGACCCTAAGATGTTAAGGGCACCAGGATCCATGGAATACCTGCCTAGGAAAGCTGCTAACAGGAGTGGAACCAGCCCAAGAGAAGGAAGTACATTGCAGTCAACAAAGCTGAAAGGGGAGCTACAATTCTGAAGAACATTTTAACATCAGACATGAAGATGCAAAGTTTATAATTTGCCCAGCTTGTTTTTAGTCTTGCTTTGGTCCATAACTTCCTCACCATCCTCCTTCCTTATGTTTTATAATGGTAACATACATCCTCTACTAATATATGTTGGAAATATGTGATCCGATTTTTTATTTTGATAACAAGGGGATTGTAGTTAAGGGATTTCCAGGAGTATCAGAAGAGACTTTGGACTGTCAAACAAGTTTGAGACTGTTATAGACTATGGGGACTTTTTGAAGTTGAATTAAATGCATTTCTCATTATGGTATTATTAGAAGCTTATGGGGGCCAGGGAGTGTTTCCCAGCTACACCCATCTGTAATCTCAGCCTTTGGAAAGTAGAGGGAAAAGGATCAGGAGTTCAAGTTCATCCTTGGTCACATAGCAAGTTAAAGGCCAGTCCAGGCTCCATGAGACTCTGCAGTTTTTTATTAAGCCATTCTCTAGACTTAATCTGACTACTGAAGTCATTAACTCACAGGGAGACAAAAGACAGGAATAGTAGGGAGGCAGGAGGTGAAAGTAGTCAATATGAGAGGCATATATATGTGAAATTATTAAAAAGCAGTCATAATGATTACAAATTGTTTAAAACACATTCAGACATTGTTGCTGTATATATGCTGGTCTCCATCAAGGCTAGCTTCCAGCCTCAAAAATCTTGCAGAGATTTTATGTAGTAACATTTCTCAGATGTTCTAGTTATGGCTTCTTCATACTCAATGCCACATTCTGATTCAAAGTCAACTGCACGGAGCAGGAGGAAGGCTGGTCTTTGAGGAAACACCATCCTTCTCTTACTTGAGAACAACCTGTGTTTTGATTTCACTCTTATCCAGACTTGACCCGACTCTGCCAAACAGATTTCTTGGAGGTTTCCCTCAGAGATCTCTCTGGTAAGTGCATTCTACCAGGTCCACCCCAGTAATATAACAGATATACCAAGAATTATCCAAGTCCCAAAGAAAACAAGTTTACCCTGCTTTTAGGATATTCCATGGTAGCAGACAAGACAGTGGATAACAAACATCAACTAGACACATAACCAATCTACAGAGAGAAAAGCAAGAAAGTGGAATTAATTCTGAAGCAGGCGTTCCCAGAGAGTGGACCTAATGTGGGTCTAAAGAGTAAAGTAGACAGTTGACACTCAGTGGGGAGAGAACAAGGGCCATCTAGGCTGGAAAAAAGTGAGACTAGAGAGCCCTGGAAAATAGCAAGAAGTCCAAGGATAGGGTCTTTTTTTTTTTTTTTGGATTNTCTTTTTTTTTTTTTGGATTGTTGCTGTGTGGACAAAAAGGCAAGCATGTTGGAGAAATTAGCATCCCCAAAGAGCATGGAGAGAAGGAATAGATAAATGCAAAATTCAGATGGAACCCAGACAGGAATAGACCTTTTTCCTTCGAGCCCTGTGGCTCTTCTCATTCTTCTCATGTGGTCTCTAACCCTGCTAGTTTTTAGTCCCAGCGATCCACAGAAAATGAAATTTCAGTTGTTCTGGTTGTCTTTAGTCTTCCAAGTCTCTCGCAGCTTTCTGACTCAGGCACAGCACTCAAGGTTCACCGCAGTTGCTTTGTCAGCCTTTACTGCTTCAGCTCCTCTTTAGTTTTTTTCATCTCACCTGCTTTAGTGGTTTCAGAGTTGATCTCCATTGTCAATTTGATTTCATTTTAATTTTAAAACATCAAGGAGATATACATCTGAACATGTCTGTGAGGACATTCTCAGGGAGTCTTAACTGAGAGGAAGACCCACCAAATGTGAGCCAAACCCTCCCATAGCTGGAGTCCTGGACTGAGGAAAAAAAAAAAAAAAGGAAGACTGAGAAGGCCAGCTCTCTTTGCTTCCTGGCTAAAGACACACTGGGACCTCATGCTCCGGCCTTCCCCACCATATACACTGTATCCCCTGAAACCTTAAGCCAAAATATACCTTTCCTTCTTTAGGTGCCTCTGTGGGCATTTTATCACAGCAGTGAGAAAAGAACTAAGACAATTGGGTTGTCTTACTCTCCCGTGGGGAGAGCTGTGTGAGAGCATAGAAATGACAAAGGATTGTAAGCATACGGAGTTGTTCCTGACCCAAGTTGAACACCCCATCCCAGTTATGCCACATAAAAAAATTCTCTTAACTTCTCCTGGTCTGTGCTTGTAAAATGTCAATGACAGTATCTATAATTAAATGAATTAAGTAAAGTCTATGAAGTTACCATACTGCATACATTTTTAATGCATTTGTTCCCCCCAAACCCTTCAGAATTTAATGGTCTTCACTATGTCTTCTAGACCATTGATGCTCACTGGAGACTGTGTGCCCAGAAATCACACTGCTGCGCTGAATTCCATACTTCCTCAAATCACACTGCCTTAAGTACTTTGGACAGGTTTGTAGTCTACATTAAATTCACTCCCCCAAATCATTTGTGCATTAACTTCAATGCTTAACACTGCTAAAAGCTAGCAGAAAGTGTGTTCACCATGGGTCCTGCTCCAAAGAGTTCATGGCCCTTGGTGATTCATCTCTGTGGATGGACTTTTAAGGAAATTATCCAACAGTATAGTGAATGAGGTCATTAAACCTGAGTGATACAAGAATGTATTTTTTACAGCCAAGTAATTCCTTCATAGGAATGCTTTGTAATGCTATTAGGGCTTTGGAGAAAAACTAACCCTTACCAGAAGACAGTATCCAGGGAGACAAGGTCTCATTCTATACTCACAGAATTGTGTTTGATCACAGTGGATTGGCCCTTTAAGTATGGCATAGATGAATAGATTTCAGAGTGGATCAGAGGTATGACAGCACTCATGCTTACACACTTCTGTGTAACCTGAGCAGTTAGGGAATAAAACAATCACTGTATGATCCAAGAGATTAGTCAAGTTTTCAACATGCAAGCTAGACAGATGCTTAGAGGAAAGAAGTGCCGTGACAGATGATCACTTGGGCCACAGTAACAGCCACCACACAAGGACAGAATGTCCTGACACCACAGAAAGAGCAAAGCTAAGTGAGTCAGTCACAAACATAATGACCTGAGGGTGGAGAACCACAGGAACAGATAAGGCTCTAGTAAGCATGCCTTAGATAATCAAGACAGTAACTATCTCATCAGACTGAATTGAAGTGGCTCAGGAGAAAGTCTGACATAGTCTGCACACGCACTGTCACTCATTAAATCCCAGTCTCTGTCTCCCAACCTTTCCTTTTTTTTTTCCTTTTTGTTTTTCGCTTTGTTTGGGTTAAAGGGTTTTTGTTTTGCATGGTACTGGGGATCAAAACTAGGGGTCTCACCAATTTTCTATGTCTATAAAGGGGAAAAAAGCATCAATTGCTCACAAGGTCTAGGCCCTGTGACAATAAAGCCTGAGAACACAATGCTGTTAATAGCCTCCTGTTAAAGGTGATAGGAAGGATATGCCCGGGTTCGCTCACAAGTAAGTAGTGAAGATAGATTATGAACTCAGAGCACTCTGATGCTCTTAGATTATTTGAGTTTAATGTACCACCCCTTAACAGGTAAATAGTATGCTATAAATTTGTAAGATTTTATTCAAGTTTAATTTATTAAGTGTTCTTGAAAACGAAAGCTTTTATGCTCAAGGAAACAAATTTTTAATGCTGAGGTTTCAGCTGAAGTCCAGTTACAACTGGGGGTGTAAGAGGTACCCTGAGCAGCAGGCCCCCATTCAGCTGATCTCCAGTTAGACCCCAGATGTAACTAATGAGGCCAAGCCATGGGGCTCGGTGTAAGAGGAGGTTTAGAACTTGCAGCCAAGTCTCACAGTTGTATGGTTGAAGGAAAATAAGGTCAGATAAAAACCATTTCCAACCTAACCCCAGGAAATGGAAAAGGGATGGACTGCCCTTCAGAATGGGAATAAGAACTGGATATAGTGGAGCTGAGTTCCATCCTTTCTAAAAGCCTCCTAGGACTTTACTATTCATGAGCATAAGTGGTGTCTAGGTTATTTCCCAGTTTAAGAAAAAGGAGTACAATTGACCGCATCTTTCTCACTGTTTTAATGTTGAGCTATTATAATCTCACATTCCAGTGGCCTTCTAACTGCACGGTTATAGTCTCCTTATACTTACTCTGAAATTGTTTTTCCATTGTTATCTTACATTATAGTCGCATCGTAATGTCATGTTTAAGGGTTCCCCATACACTTGTAATGAAATCGTTTTGCAGTTCAGAATGGCATCATATTGGCACTTTAAGCAGGGTATCCATCACCCCGTATTGATAGTTTTCACAACAAAACACCCTATTTTAGTGACTGTGAATGTAAATAGCTGTTGCCGGTGATCTGTTCTTCCATTTCAAACTTAAATGGTCTCATCTGTTTTATTTTACCTTGCAATTTTCACACCCACTGTGGTATGGGCCAAGTTGATACTGGTTGCTTTTAAATGAGGACAGTCATTGCACTAGCTCATAAATGTTTATATGACAGCCACTCATCTGTTCTGGGTTAGTCCTTGTGCAATAGATCACCAACATACTTTGGCCACTCCATTTGTAAGACGAATATGGAGAAGTCTTATGCTACCTGTAATCTAGACTGAGACTATTTGTAAATGTTTTCAAATCAAATCAAATAAATATATAAAAGTGATATGGGCATCTGCAAACCGTTTGTTATACAACAGCTCAGAACTCCATCTCCAGACAGGCAACACGTGGGAAAGGTGAATGACTTTCTACAGACAAAAACTTTAAAACATGTTCTACATGCAGGAAGTCTGAGAATATGTGCTGTATCACCATCGTTGTCATGAATCAGACATTCTTAGCTAACGTTTTTAAATGTATCACCATCGCTCCTTTGTGGTTAAACTTTGTAAGTTTAACAATTTGGTTCCTGTCTCCACTTCGAAGATTAAATGCTACTCAACCCAAGCAGAATCCAGACTCTTGGAAGAGAGCCAGGGCAAAACAAATCTCCTGACAATAGGTTTCACTTTGAGATCTTTCTATTCTCTGCTGCTTAAAAGAGCTGTGGCTGCCTTGAGAGTCCCCCCACAGTTGTTTGGACAGTTCCTCATAGGTCATTCTAAAAGGTGGGGAGCTAAGAGAGAATCCAAGAGCTCTATTTATACACAAAAAGATTTCTGCGAGGGTATCAAGCCTGAACCCACATGGCCTGCCCCTGGAGCTGAAGGTACAGTTTCCCATAAGCTTTTACCATCTAGAAAATGACCTCTCCATCTTTTGAAGTTAATCTAGATGCTGACTATTCCACATGCTGCACACCAGTGGACTCCAAGAGTCAGAGGCCACAAAGCCACTTGTTTAGGTGTTTGCACTTAACTGCATTTTCTGTCTGGAAACTTCTGTTCTTAGGTGACCCACAATGCTCTAAGAACAAAAAGTGAATCCCTTAAAACTGAATTTGCTTTAGTTAAAAACCAAATATAAGTGCTTGGTAATAGACTATAGCATGAGCTGTAAAATGAACTAAATATGAGGTATGGTTTAGAACACCACCATAGTGTACAATCCCAACGACACTATCTTGGTGTGAGACTTTCATGACGACTCTCATTTCAAAATTACCTTTGGAATAAGCCCAAAGAGGAAAATGTGATATGCATATACACATAAAAAAGTACTCAAGAGACTTAAGATACAAGCTTAATTATAAGCAGCTGAACACTGGATGAAAAAAATAAAAAATGTACAACCTACATGGTTCCTGATTTCTGAGTGTCTTCCTCTCTATGACTCTGACATTGCTTCTACTTTCAATCAGTTCCTCTCCTGCTGCTGGGGTAACAGGTAGTTACCAACCTATAGCATTCACAGAGGCTCAACTCTGCTTATGCTACTCACAGAGGGCACATTCTTCCTGAAAAAATGACACCAAATTTATTTTTTTTCTCTCTCCACCTCACCATAACCACCTCCACCTACAGGGATGTCCAAGACCACACACAGACTACAAGATTTTTATTTTTTCTTTATTACTCAGCTCCTTCTGGACTAATGTGGGGTTTCTCTCTGTATGCTGTGATTACCATTAATGAATAAAGAAACTACTTTGAACCTATAGCTGGGCAGAACTTAAGTAGGCGGGAAAAACTAAACTGAATGCTGGGAGAAAGAAGTGTGGAGTCAGAGAGAAGTCATGTAACTCCACTGGAGACAGATTCTGGCATTTTATTTTACCAGCCACACAGATTAATAAAAATGGTTTAAATTAATGTGTAAGAGTTTGCCAATAAGAACTTGGAGCTAATGGGCCAAGCAGTAACTTAATACAGTTTCTGTGTGATTATTTCCGGGCTAAGCAGCCAGGAACCAGCAAGTGGCCTTCTTCCAACATGAAACCTCATTTAACTGTAAGCTCTCATGTTCCTCCTTTCTGCCTCTTCATCTGACAAACATTTTAAGCACCTCCCCCAAACTATGATCCAGTCACCCCTTCCAGACATTATTTCCCCAGTTAAACATCACAAAAGTGGCACCCACATCCACTGAATACCTCTGAAACCCTCCTTTCTCCAAAACTGCCTGTTTCTGTGATCACCTATCTGAAAGTCATTGTCACAGTGAATTCTGACAGGAATTTTACCAGATTCTTCTTTTGACTTCAACTTAACCATCCTCTGCTTTTCTCAGTCTTTTGGTCCCCTTCTCTCCTTTTGGACATAGGCCTCCTTCTCCTTTCATCATCTTCTCAGTGCTATGCCTTTTATCTTCTTGTGACTCTTCCACATAACAATGGATGTGTCCTTTACCTCTAGCATTGACTGCACCCCATACAATGATCACCTTCCCCAAATAACTAAAAGATGAGGACTGGAGAGAAAGTTCAGTCTGTAGAGTGCTTGCCTCACAAACACAATGACTTGAGTTCAAGCCTCAGAATCCATGGTTCCAAAAAAAATAAGTCTTGGTGGCATGTCTCTGATATGGGATTCCCCTCTTTATGCTGTGAATATCATTGGTTAATAAAGAAACTGTTTTGGGCCTATAGTAGAGCTATAGGGGAAGAGAGCTAGGCAGGGAAAACTAAACTGAATGCTGGAAGAAAGAAGGGTGGAGTCAGAGGGAAGCCATAGATCTGCCGCCAGAGACAGATGTGCTGAAACTTTGCTGGTAGGCTACAACCTCATGGTGATGCACAGATTAATGGAGATGGGTTAAATTAAGATGTAAG
>LOEQ01003286.1:109939-121753 GCA_001685075.1 Bramus lutescens | reverse complement strand
TCCAGCTCCTAGAAACTATCAGCTACAAACAGGTTTCCTGAGTAGGACTAGGACTTTGTACCCACTCTTCCTTCTCTGTGGTAGAATCTTTTCTGGCTTGTGCAGAACTTGTGTTACAGTCTGAGTTCATACGTATATCAGCCCTGTCATATCCAGAAAAATGCTGTTTCCTTGGGGTCATCCACCAGCTGTGGTCCTTACAATATTCCCATACCCTTTTCTGCATATATCTGACATCTTTGGAGGGGGTTTGGGGGTGTTGGCAAAGTCATCTCATTTAGGACTGAGTGCTCCAAAGTCTCACTCTGTACATTGTCCAGTTATGGGTCTGTTAGTTCCCATCCACTGCAAGAAGCAGCTTCTGATGGAGGCAGAGTGATGCTGTCATCTACGGGCATAGCAATATGCCATTTGGAGTTAATTATTTTGCCACTATATTCCTTTAGCAGGATAACGGTACTAGCAGCCGTTCTTAAACTGCAGTTTACAGATACCCCAAAGAGCCCAGAGAGAAAATTAAAGGAGACTCGTAAACTTAGAAAAAAAGTAGATAGTGAAAATTAATGTTCTGACAGAAATATTCCTACATTATGAACGTCAGTAACAAACTACGAAGCTAGTAGACATGTGTATGACTAACACCTAGAACCACAGACACAACCGTTCTACTAGAGCCTACAGCCTTGCATTATCATTTATAATCATCACTTCAAAAGTACAATTATTGCAGCTCCTGACCTGTGTGGTGTTTGCTCTCTGCTCTCGTGTCCCCTCCGTCCCGCTGCCATGATAAACGCTAGCAGAGCTGTGGCCACGCATCTTGTGGGCGCCGCAGTCTCTTGGAGTCTTCCGCCTTCCGCCACCAGGACAGCTGGAATGGCCTTAGTCTTGAGTCGTTTCAAGAAGGCAATTAAGGGTGCAGTTGTTGGGTACTGATTTGGGTACTACTAACTGTGTGGCAGTTATGGAAGGCAAACAAGCAAAGGTCCTGAAGAACGATCAAGGTGCCAGAACTATGCCTTCTGTTGTGGCCTTTACAGATGGAGGAAAAACTTGTTGGCACACCAGCAAAGCAGCAGGCAGTCATCAACCCAAACACCACCTTCTGTGCTACTAAAGCGTAAGACTGAACGTTGCTATGATTACCCTCGAAGTGCAGAAAGACGCTCAGACTCTTCCCTTTAAAATTGTCCATGCTTCTAATGCTGATGCCTGGGTTGAGGCTCACCCAGGGATGGGAAACTCTTGTCCTAGTCAGATTGAAGCATTTGTACTGAAGATGAAACAGGCTGTGGAAAAGTACTTGGTTCACACAGCAAAAAAAATGTTGTGATCCTGCTTAATTCAATGAGTCAGAGCAACGGCCACTAAGAATGCTGGACAGATAGCTAGGCTAAACGTGCTTCGAGTAATTGGTGAACCTCAGCCCTGGCCTTATGGTCTAAACAAATCTGAAGAAAAAGTCATCGCAGTATACGAGTTAGGTGGTGGAACCTTTGATATTTCTGGAAATTCAGGAAGGAGTGTCTGAGGTGAAATCCACCAATGGGGATGCTTTCTTAGGTGGTGAAGAGTTTGACCAGGCATTGTTATGGCACTTTATCAAGGAGTTCAAGAGGGAGATGGGTTGATTTACCACAGACAACGCAGCACTTCAAAGAATTCACAGGAAGCTGCTGAGAAGGCTAAGCGTAAACTTTCATCTGTGCAGACTGACATGAACTCGCCATTTCTTACAGTGGATGCTTCTGGACCCAAACATTTGAATATGAAGCTAACCCAAGCTCAGTTTGAAGGCAGCTTCCCAAGCAACCTCTTGGTTGGCCTGTATTTTTGATGATTGTTTGTTTCATCCATTGTTCTTTTCATCCATTCTGGATTTTAAAAAAAAAAGTCCTAAAAGCAAAAAAATATATAATTCTTAGAATTTATTTAAAATCATACAGAAGTATACTTATCACTATATAACTTTTATATTTTATATTTTAACTGGTATGTTTCCATTATAATCTTATTTAATTCACTTAAATTATGATTTTAAGAGGCCAATGAACAATAAAATTGAAGGTGTCTGTCTAGTTTTATTTTTACCTCAAGGTTTCCCAGATCACCTTACATGCCCATCACACAGAATACATATCTCCTTCTACCCTGAACCATCAACCAGTTGAAACTTTTCCAGAGGCCCTCACCACCTGCTTTTCTCTACATAGTCCTTAGCCATTTACTGGGCCTTAGGATCATCTAAGTCTCTATTTTTAGTCCCCGGTAGTGCTGATTCCATGGTAGGTAATGAACCCGAGTTGTGCTGAACACATCCCTTTTTCAAGAAACATTTGAAGCTGTTGGCATTCAAATTGAGAAAATTGATGTGTTACTGGTGTATTCTGGTTAGCCAAGTGACCTTGTAAACTTGTACAACGTTGCTGCTGTAGTCTGGTCATTGAAGTGACCTTGTGAACTTGTACAAACTGAACTGTTCTGTTCCCTTTTCTGATTTGTCTCAAGCCAACACCAGAAAACATGGACAAGGACAGAAAACAGGACTCAGTCTTTTTGTTGCAATGAATTATACACATTTGTTTATGTATATATATTCATATATGCATGTTGTGTGTATAATACACAATATATGGGATTTTCTTATAGTTCTTTTCACACAAATAGTGTTCAAATCCAGACCATTTAAACTAATAAAACATATGGAATGCTTACCATTAAACAACTATCTATGCTTCAGGGTCAAAAAATATTTGTGGAACAATGATTTTTATTGCTGTTTGCTGTTGCGTAGCATAAGGTCTTTGTGTGGGAATACAAACTAGTTCCTCCCAATGAAGGCATTTAATGTTAAGTGATACCCAAGTCCATCACCTTAATGGTGCAGTATAAAGAAATAATGTACCATAATAGTCATGGGATACTCATCTGAGTAATTAACCGAGATAGAAATACCAGATAAACACCTTTTTGACAAGTTGTAAATAATTTTTAATACTGTAAAAGATCCCAACTTAATGAAAATGTGATTATAAATATATATAAAAACAAGTAATTGATATTTGATTTGAATTTATTCCTAACAGCCTAAGATGTAATAAATTTCCCCCAAAACATCTGCTAGGAATGTCACTGCATGCTAATGTTTTAAAATTTATAGTTCAGAAATTTGTGCGAACTCCCTGCTCTTTTAGTTGTGGCGATTCTGGAGTGTCCCTGCACTGCAATTAATTATTTTAATGACAGATATGGGAACTACTGTATTAGTAACAATAAACAATAAACATCCATGTGTATGATGTTGTAAGTCTCAATGTTTAAACTGCCAATATTCAAGTAATTCTTCTAAGAACATTGAGGAAGACAGGACAGCTTTAATACCAAATATATAAGCAAAGGAAGCAGGTCTCATGGACGTAAAGCAGTTTGTGCAGGTTTCCATAGCTAAGGAATAACACAAAGCACAGAGTCATGTCAGCCATGTGCAAATGTGTTCCTGTTTCACCCAGGGAAGCACCAGAGATCAAATCTCTCAACATTTTATCAATTACTGTGACTATGGGAATGACAGCCCAGGTGTGCAGGACACTCAATCACTTGCTCATTAATTTACAGTATCTTATATTTGTCAAAACAAAAGTCAGATGTCTGGGCCTCTTAAGTGCTAGAGGAAGCAAATTTCACATTTGGAGATATTGCTCTGACTTATATTCCAAGAAGCATACAGGCTACAGCTCACAGGAGAAGACTCAGCAGCCCAACTCACGATACAAGCAGTCTTGTCACTTGGAATGCCCAACACAACACGTCCTAAGACATAGGACTTACAGCATAAGACACCTTGTAGACACAAAGTCTCATTGTGAGAATAGTGATGAGTCATCCTGGATGTATGGTTTGAATCTAAAAATATCCCAAAAGCTCATGTGTGGAAGTCTTGATGTCCAATGCAGGGGGATTGTGAGGAAGCATTTGGGAAATGGTTAGCTTGTGAGGCCAGCCTCATGAATGGATTAACTGATTAATAGAAACAGTGTTTGGTGTGGGGTTGGGAGACAGCAGACACTTCAGGGAGTGAGACACTGGGAGTAGGTCACTGGAGACAGAGCAGTAAGGTTGCCATTGAAGGGCATGTTTGTCTACAGTCCCTTCCTCTCTCCCTGTCCCTGCTTCCTGGCTGCCGTGAGGAAAGTAGCTTTTTTCTATCACATACTCCCTGCCGTGATGGCCTGCCTCACCATGGGCCCAGAGAAAAAGGAGCCAAAAGACATGGACTGAAACTAGGAGGCAAAAATCACTATCCTCTGTAGCATAAAAATAAAAGCCCAGAGACAGACATTGGGGTTCAACCTAAAGATCAGAAAAGCAAAGCATCCAACCACTAGAGACCTTTTACCTCTACCAAATCTTCAGACAAAAAGAGCAAGATTCCTGTCTCCATGAATCCTCAGCCTTCACACCACACTGAGTTCCTGTCTCTTCCCTTTATATTCCTCTCTCCACCCAGCCATCTCTCTCCTGTCTCCACCTCCCTAGTGCTGGGATTAAAAATATGGGATCACCTTTGTGTGAGGCTCTGCTTCTCTTTCAGACAGATTCAATCTTGTGTAGACCAGACTGGCCTCGAACTCAGAGACCCATCTGCCTCTGTCTCCCGAGTTCTGGGATTAAAGGTGTGTGCCACCACTCGCTGGCCCTTTGATCTTCAGGAAAGTTTTATTAAAATATACCACTATAATCCTCCTTGAAGTTGAGCCTCTCAGCATTCTGCCAGTGACAGAAAACTAAACTGTGGGCTGTGGTAGGATGGAGGTCCCAACACAGAAAGAGGAGGTGCTATCAGGATTGCCACTGCAGCTGGATACTGCCCAGCCTCATGGTCAGCCTATGTAGCAAAGGGGCTTTGCTTCTTCCACTGACCTACCGGAGAAGTCTCACCTGGAAAATTTTCTTAAGACTTCCAGGAAAGTGGATCTGAGCATCTCAGGCAGTGCAGTCTGGGGGATATTTTAGGTGCTCCTGTCACCCCTTCACTTCAGGCCTGTAGACATTCTCCAACTGCCAGGCACTCACATCTCAGCTTGTCTCTCAGGACACTGCCCTCAGTGAAGGGATTGCCATCTCTTTCAATGCCATGCTCCATTCCAAGGGCACTGGCCCTGAAGGATTTATAGATACAAAGGTGGCAGATGTTTACTGCCTTTGGCCAGGGCTCGAGAGCTCCTGAGGACCTGGAGTGTCTCTCTTGTGACTAATAGAGCTCCCTCTACCCCAATCTGTATTCCTCTCCCCTCCAGTTGTTGATCCAGGAACAGTCCCCAGCAAACCTTCTGCATGCTAAACTCAGAATTTTCTTCCCAGGGATTCAGACCTGTAACAGCTGTACTTAGAGTCAGCAATCTTTCCTTGATACACTAACAATAGAGGACTTTATCACATGAGATTTGAGGAAAGTTTTGAAAAGCAAAATTCACATAGCTGCCTTGATGTTCAGCCCACAATTTAAGAATTTAAACTTCCCAGTTGTCTTTGAAAAGTTTGGCGTAAAGGTCACTAGGCCACATCAATAGCTGAACTCTTTTTAAGCAACCGTTTCATTACTTTATGAACTTCTTTTCCCATTCTAAAAACATTGTCACCTTTTTACACTCCTCTCCTCTCATAAAACCATCACCTATTCTTCCATGCAGGCGTTTCTCTTTCTACTGAGAAGTCTTTACTATAAACTCTTAGAGTTTTGCCCATTTTGACAATCAAGCCTTCTATGTTGATAAAGAAGCCGGACCAGGAATGGAGGTCTAGTTCTAGCTTTGTTTCTGTGACTTTGTAATTTGTATTTGTTGGTTTACTTTAAAAAAAAAAAAGACTATATAGTACTTACAGTATTTCAGAAATCGCTCTTAGCGTGAGTATAAAACATGAACAAGACAAACATCCGCCCTTGTGCATCTTAAAGCTTACTACAAAGTCAACATTGCATCAGTGACAGATAATTCTTTGAGCGGCAGGTTTTCTGAAGCAGCAGCCAGGGTGCTCTGAACACGTGTAACAGATAACATTAACATTGTCTGGGATGCCTGTGGTGCCTCGAAGATACGGCAGTTAAGTGAAGCTCAGGAGGCCGGAGACATAGCTCCAGCACCCAGTTCCCAGCCCTCTACACACTGACCTCCACAGGCAAGGCGTGTAATCTCAGCACTTGGGAGGTGGGGGCTATGCAGAGAGTTCAAGGACAGCCTGGGCAAGGGGAGACCCTATCTCACAAGTGAAATGACAGAATTAGCAAGATGGAAGAGGAAGAAAAGATTCAGAGACAGAAAATCTTCATACTTTACAAGTCTGCAAAAGGAGGATGCTCCCTCACCACGTTTGTGGGACTGGGTAAAGGCTACGCGGCAAGAGCAATAGCGGATGAGAGGAGGGAGGGAAGCCACTCAGTGTCATGTGAGTCAGAGCGATGGTTTAACGCATCACACTTAAGGCAACGAGAAAACACATTTCAGGGTTTCAGGCAGGTGAAAGCATGGTCTGGCTCCTCCCATTCCGAAATGACGATGTTATCACCCACCTGTTTACTGTAACACCTACGAAAAATATTCAATAAGATAATGACCATGCATGCGCTTAGAAAATATGACATGCACAACCCCATTTCAGGAGGCCGATTTACTTTGGGTTCACTACCCAAATAAAGCTGATTATAGAATTCATCGCCTGAACAAAAATTTAAACTAAAATAAGCTTCTTAAACAGTGCCGTCATGTATGTAGCAGGCGGATGCCGTCTCGAAATGGGGGCACTGTCCCTGCGCTTTTTCCATTTGCTCACGTCCAGAAGCAACTGCTACATGATTGCAATCACTGTCCCCGCAAGTCATTGGGAGACACAGGTGCCGCTGCCTACTACAGTGTAGATCACAGCAGTGGGCAATCTCCTTTTCAGCGACCACACTGTACTGAAGAGTATACAGAGGGCATTTCCATGATGCCCTGACAAAAGGTTCTCATAGGGGAAAAGACTTCTCCAGAAGGCTTAGATTGAGAGCAAAGCAAAAAGAAACACGGAAATGAAGACGTGTGTTTTGAGGATGGGTGTGCAGCCAAGTTTCACAGAATAAAACCCCTCAATGCAAATGTCCTTTAAGTTAACTTTTAGTCAGTGATCTAGCATGCAGGGGATATTCTCATTTTTCTTTTAATTCTGTATTGTAGGCTAAGAGCCTTTTTAAAGTTTAAATCTTGTTTTTTAAACCCTAATTCTTTACATGTGTTAGCTTTATAACAATGGATAGAAAAAATGCAAAAAGTTAGTGGTTTGTGTCCTTAGCAACAATGCTCTCGATCACCTCAGTACATACACAAAATATGTACAACCCATTGCACATGTGTAGACGTTACTGATGTTAAACACACTTGAAAATATTCTGGAGATGAATTTAGGGGCTGGTTTTCTTTTCTTTGAAACTTTGGTATAAAATACACTTTTAAAAGATTGGGGAACTTAACTTTCACACAGAACACTTACTGAAACATGCATTTTTAGTGCCAGGGCAGAGCAGACAGCTTCGATTAGGAAAGCTAAGGGATATTTCATTTGATTGCTCTAAAAGATGAAAAGGGAGGACAGGATGAAACAATTTCAGATACTTTCAATGTATTTATCAAATAAGAATGAACTGCTTTTGACTGCACATATAATGGCTCAGGAGGCGTTCACTCAACCAAAAGGCAAGGACTTCTTTTCCACTGTGACAAATCCAACTTAATGAAATTATATTTCTTAAAAAAAAAACTAACATATGAGACATAAGAAAAAGGAGAGGATGGAAAGGAAAGTAATGGCTAGTGTATTTCAAGAAGACAATAGGCGCAATTTTGAACTGATTAATGTTAGAATTTCTGCCTGACCTTGAATTTGACAAAACTCAATATAAAGGCCAAGCTTATAAAAGGACTTCAATTATAAGAGGTTATCTAAAGCACGCTTAAGCTGGCTCTCAAGATGAAATACTAACTGAAGTTTGTATTTATTTCTCAAACAACCATGTTAACCTTGCTATTTACACTGCCAATGACATCTTCCAAGACTGGACTCCCTGTGCTATAAATCCCCACCAGATAAGCAGCTCATTCCTTGTTTGTCAAAGTGTGGTAGGAAGTTGTACCAAGAAAATACATAAATGAATCAAGCAGTACTGTATATTACAAAAATAAAATCTATAGAGCATGTGCCATATACTGTGAATCCTTCATATCCATTATGTACAAATGGGTGTCAAAATGACCAATACTTAACACCTGTGAGAATGGGCTTGAGAGACTATCACAAATAATCCCCTGCACATGTTTTCTACTTTGTAAACCTCTTTTAGTGTTCTCTCCATTGACCTTGTCCTAAGAAACAGGCTGGGCATGTGAAACCTGCATGGGTAACCTTATTTGTTCAAGGTTGTGTTGCAGATTCGAGAGGCAAATTCAGAACCCACAGAGGCAATTTGTTTTCTGGGTTAACTGAAGTACTTCTCTGAATGTTACTGTTTGTCCCTACGGACAGGAGCTAGAAAGAGGACATTGCAACATCAACATTCATAAACTCTTAGTTGGTCTAGTAAATTCTTAGGATTTTTTTCTCTTTTGGGTTTTGGAGGGGGCTCACCACCCAGTTCCCAAATAAATTACACACAGGGGCTTATTCTTAGTTATAAATGCCCAGTCTTAGCCGGACTTGTTTCTAGTCAGCTTTTCTTAACCTGTATTATCCCAACTACCTTTTGCCTCTGAGCTTTTTATCTATTTCTGTATTTCTTTTATTCCTTTTCCATGGCTTACCATGTAGCTGGGTAGCCAGCTCCTCCTCTCCTTGTTCACTAGTTGCTCCTTGTTCTCCCTTAGTCTTGGGTCTCCTATTTATACTCTCTCTCTAGTAGCCCCGCCTATCCTTGCTCCTGTCTCGCTATTGGCCATTCATCTCTTTATTAGGACCATCAGGTGTTTTACACAGGCACCGTAACACAGCTTCACAGAGTTAAACAAATACAGTGTAAACAAAAGTTACACACCTGAAAATAATATTCCCCAAGAGTAAGTAGGCAGAAAACCACTATTTCCATCCTCCAAAAGAACTTCCACAGCTTTAGGATTTTCATCAAGCAATACTTCAGCATTTTTATACGGGAAACTTTTCTTATCCAACACACAATAGTGATTTGAAAATGAAATGGTCCCCTTGGACTCATACACTTAAACACCTGGTTCCTAACTTGGGGTTCTGTTTTAGAAGACTGTAGAACCTTACGAGTAGAGGAAGTGTTGGTGGAAAGAGGAGATCCTTCTGGTGGACCTTAATGGTTTAGAACCCAGCCCCAGGTCTGTCAACTCTCTGCTACTTATCTACCTACTTCCCTAACTAACCTAACTGCAAACATGTAACCTTGCACCTCATCTCAGCATCAACCCTTCTCTGCCATGAAGGCCTGTGTCCCTTCTTAAATCCTAAGCCCAAACAACTCTTCCTCCCTCAAGTTGTTTAGTGTTGGGTATTCAGTGACACCAATGAGAAAAGTCTCTTAATATAAGCATCAAGGCCAGCATTAAGTCATTGACTGAAGAAGTTACTGAAAGCATAGCATTGTTAAAATATAATAGATGCCTTAAATTGTTTTAAATATGGAAAGAAATTACTGTGATTAACCTAAAAGTATGTCATCTCTCAACCCCACCTATATCTTATCATACACATTTTCCAACATTGATATATTAAATTTGAAGCTAAAACTCAGTAATAAAGAAATTGCCTCCTGGGAATTTTTCTAGAGCCAGGTTTCTTGCTAATCTTAAAATGGCTCCCTCAATCAAGATATCTCTTTCCTTGCTCTCATATCTGTCCTTCCTCCATCTCAACTATCCCATTCCCTCAAGCTCTCCCCAACCCTCCCCTTCTCCCTTCCTCCTCCTCTTCCCTTTCTCCCCTTCTAACCCCCCACCCCCACATGGCCCCAGCTAAGACCCTCATTCTCACAGATTCAAACACTAACAATTCGGTCTTTTAAAATTCAAAGTCTCTGAACTGGGGGCTCCTATAAAATAAAAAATTATTGGGAGCATTTGGAGTCCTGGCCTCCAGCTGCTCTCCCCTGCTAGAGATCTTTACTTTCCTTCTGACTTGAGTTACTAAAAGCTGTTTCAAAGTTGTTTACCAGCTCTGCTTCACGAGCACGTGTTGCCTTGGCCTTGAGGATCAGAGGATAAGGTTTTCACCTGTTGGCCCACCTGACTGTATTGGGTATATAAGCCCCCGTGGTGCTATTGCATAAAGGGGCTTCTTACCAGTGACTAGAGGTCCGTGTCTCTGTCTCTCTGTGTATCTTTGTGTGTTTCAATCTCCAGCCCCTTTCTCGAAGTTCACGAACTGTATGGTAGGTAACGCATAGAGCACAGACAGGCATTGTGCACTGCAAAAAAATAAGTTAAATGCTTTCTTATTTCGAGAGGAAAGAACCAGGGCACAGTCACAATCAAAGCAAAGCAAAACAAAATTCCAATAGTGTAAATAACTCACTGTCCAGTTACCTGGGATTTTCTCAGTCTTAGTCTTCTGGGCTCCTCCAGAGAGCTTGGGTCACTTCCCTGGCTCTGCCCTCTGTAGTATACACATCTTACAGTCTAGGCTCTAGGTGGCTCCACTGTACAGCTGCTGCTGTTCTTGGTCATGACACTGACTTCTCCAAAATACTGGGGTCTTCTATTGCAACTAGGCTATACTTCCACCAGTAACCCCTTCTGGGCTCTCTTCATGGGGCTCCAACCCCCGACACAGTACCAAGCCTCAGATGCTCTCCATGACCCCTTCATACTTTCAAAACCAGCACCACCTGAGTGACTCTTACACCACCAAGATGGGCTGCTAGCACAAGGTACAACCTTGGCCACCTCTGGAACACAATTTCTGATTGCTGCTTCTCAGGAAAGACCTTCCCGATGATCTCACCTTAGTGATGTTGGTCTCTTCTTGATCACTGCTAATTTATCAGCCCTAACTAAACAGCATCAATTGTTCTGGTAAAGCAAAGGTTTCCCTTTAATGGTACTGGTCTCTTGTCAATCACAGCTGACTCTCAGCCCCAGCTGACCAGAATCACCCTTAATTCAAAACGTCACATGGCCCTGATAGTCTTTTAGTTTTCCTCTGAAACTTCATAGGCCAGGACTCCATTATCTGTAGTGCTCTCAACATATTTCAAGCTCCTACAGAACAGCCCACTGAGCTCTCAATACTCAATGGCTTTTCTATCCCAAAATTCCAAAGTCTCCCAAAAAACACATGGTCAGGTGTGGCTCAGCAACACACCACTATCCTGGTATCAATCTCTGTCCTAGAGTAGCAAGAGCTACGATGGAACACCACGACCAAAGCCACTTGAAGAGGACAGGGTTTATTCAGCTCACACTTCCTTTTCATTCTTTATCATGGAAGGAAGTCAGGGCAGGAAGTTAAACAGGGCAGGAACCTGGAGGCAGGAGTTGATGCAGAGGCCATGAAGGACTGTTGCTTACTGGATTGCTCTTGGTGACTTGCTCAGCCTGCTTTCTTATAAACCCAGACTCACCAGCTCAGAGATGGCACCACTAGCAATGGACTAAGCCCTCCCGACTAATTAAAAAAACACCCTACAGGCTTGTCTGTTGAAAGTTCAATGTTCTGAAGGCATTGTCTTGTTTTGGGGGGTTTTCTGTTTTCGTTTTTTGAGACAGGGATTCTCTATAGCTTTGGAGCCTGTCCTGGTACTAGCTCTTGTAGACCAGGCTGGCCTTGAAC
>LOEQ01003286.1:93276-109927 GCA_001685075.1 Bramus lutescens | reverse complement strand
CCAGGCTGGCCTTGAACTCACAGAGATCCACCTGCCTCTGCCTCCCGAGTGCTGGGATTAGAGGCCTCTGCCACCACTGCCCAGCTGGAGGCATTGTCTTAATTGAGGCTCCCTCGTACCCAAATAACATTTAGCTTGTGTCTTGTTGACATAAAACTAGCCAGCACACCTGGAATACACTGATGCAACAAATATTAAAGCAACAAATAAACCTTGTCTGAAACAAGTTGGAAGGCAAGTACCGACATAGCACTTGTTCTGTGACCACCGCACCACTTAGACCATAGTATGCACCTGCCCACACACACATATTCTCTGTCTCTCTCTCTCTATCACACACACACACACACACACACACACAATTTCTCATCGTCTGGGACTGCCTGCACTGGCCTGTGTGTGTAAGACCACGCCTGTAAACAGAGAGTGGCAAGGGGTTAGCCCTGGTTAAATTCACAAAACACAAGAAAAGACATGAATGTGGGAGAGTTGAAGGGAGGAAGGCAGTTGTCTTAGTTACTTTTCTACTACTGTAACAAAACACCATAACCAAGGCAACTTAAAGAAGCAAGAGTTTACTGAAGACTTACAGTTTCAGTGGGTGAGTACACAACTATCATGGTAGGCAGCACGGCAGCATGCAGGCAGGGATGGTGCTGCAGCAGCAGCTGAGAGGGTGCATCCTTATCAAGGAGGAGGCAGTGGGGACAGTGCAGAAAGAGCCAACTGGGCCAAGTGTGGCCTCTAAAAACATTAAGTTCACCCCAGCAATACACCTCCTCTAATAAAGTAATACCTCCTAATCCTTTCCAAACAGTTCCACCAACTGGGTGGGGACAAAGTATTCAAGTCTATGGTCCCATGGGGGCCATTCCTGTTTAAACTACCACAGCAATTACCATGGACTGAAGGGATATAAGAAATGGTGTGGGGTGAGACTATTCAGAATACATTATACGAATGTATTAGTCAAAGAGAAACTTTAGTAAAGGTTATTTACCAAGGATGGCTCTTCCGTATTGGCAATGGTACTATCAACTCATTTAATCAGTTTAAAGAACAATCTCTGGCCAGCTGAATCCCTGTGACTAAACCTGAAAACATGACATTGAAAATAAAGCATGTTTCAAAAGTATACCTAAAACTAGAAAAGAAAGAAAGAGAGAGAGAGAGAGAGAGAGAGAGAGAGACCAAATAATTCTGGAAAAACAAACATGTAGATGCATCTGGGAATGTAGTTCACTTGGTAGTAAGCTTACCTAGCATACACAATGCCCTGGCTAAACCCCCAGCACTACAAAAGCCTGGTGTGGTGGCACACATCTATAATCCCAGCACTCCAAGGATGGAGACAAGAAGTTCAAAGTCACCCTCAGCTGTAGAGGAAATCCAGGGCTAGCTTAGGCTAGAGACCACTCTCAGAACGAAAAACGTGTTTGCACAATAATACCACATAAATAAATTGCTAAAGTACAAATACCATATAATGTTATGTACATATAACATATGCAATGAACTTAACACATGCAAATGCTGTTTGGTATCAAAGTATTTCCCCTGAGAACTATATTAACAATAACAAAGCTTTATAGAAAACAGATCTTACTGATAACAATGAATATTATCTATGAACTCCATTACATGGGTGTCCTAGTTTGCCTTTTGTTGTTGAATAAAATGTTGACCAAAATCAAATCGGCAAGGAAAGGGTTTCTTTTAGCTTACAGGGTTTAGTCTATTATTGAGGGGATGTAGTGATAAGGGAGAAGGCCCTGCTTTTCGTCTGGCCCAGCTCCCGCACGGCTAGCTTATACCCCNCAGTTTCTTTATTAACCAATGAAAGTAACACATAGACAGATGACCCTCCTACATCAAGGGGAGGTAAGGCAAAGAACCCAAGACTGAAGCTCAAAGCAGAACTTAGCAGTGGGAAGGCTGCTCACTGACTCATTCCTTCTGATTTGACATTCCTTCTGACTTCCTTTACCTTCCACCTTTTGTTTTGTTATGTTATGTTTTGTTTTGTTTTTGGAAACAAGGTTTCTCTGTATAGCTTTGGAGCCTGTCCTAGAACTTGCTCTATAGACCAAGCTGGCCTCAAACTCACAGAGATAGATCCACCAGTCTCTGCCTCCCAAGTGCTGGGACTAAAGTGCTACCATGCCCAGCCCTTAGGTACCTTTCTTAGGTAGCTTAGGTCCGCCCGCCCAGGTGTGGCTCTACCCACAAAAGGCTGGGCCCTCCTACATCAATTAGCAATGAAGACCCTGCCCACCCCCCAACACACAGCAATCTGATGGAGACAATTAAATTACTCCCTTGAGGTTCCCTCTTCCCAGAAGTTCTGTCATGTGGACAAAAGCCAAGCGGCACAATGATGTACTGAAAGTTGCAGGATGCCTGTCGCTCTGTAGCGCTCGTCTCAAATGCACAACCTCACTTCAATCGTGAGAAAACATTTTATAAACAGAAATAGAGGGGCAGTCTACGAGTAATGGATCAGTTCACGTTGAGTGTGAAGGGCACAAGAGCCTACAAACATTTCTTTTTTCTTATCAATGGAGAGCATCAAAGAAATAACGGCTTTATAATGTGTCGTGGGATCCTAGATTAGGTCTTGGAAAAGAAACGGGAAATAAGCAGAAACAGCGCTGACGCTTTGTGCAGGTCTATCGCTTAGCTAACGGCAGGCCTTGTACCTGTGTTGATTTCCTGGTTTTGTTCATTGTATTATGTAAGAGTGACACACTAGCGGCAGTTTGGTAAAGGGCACACAGGAACAGAAGGCGCTATTTTTACAGTTTCTGTTGGTCTAAAATTAGTTTAGAATTAAAATGAAATAACAGAAAGAAAAAAAAAAACCACCTGAAAGGACTCTCTCCAAGTGAGCCAGTGTGAAGAAGACACAGAGCGCAGGAGGGAGAAGAAAGAACAGGAACAGCAGTATAGTCACAAAGGAACAGGAAGCAGACAGCCAGGAGCTAACACATTAAAAATGAAAAAGTTCCACCTCGGAACTTAAAGAAATCCAGACTAAAAAACAAGGATTCTGCCTGGTCGTCAAGTCGACACATTTGATCCTGTACACCAGTCAGCAGACGAGAACGCAAGGAGCAAAGACACAAGGTCGCTGTAAGGGGAGGGAAAACCGGTACAGCCTCTTGGAGAGAAAATTTTCAAAGTTTAAGTGTGTGCATCCTTGATAAACGCTTTCCCTTTTAAGAACTCACTCTAATGAAATAAAAAGACAAAAATACAAAGGCTATTGATTAAAAAGTCATAATCCTGAAAAATTTCAAATCTACATGCTTATCAATGGAGAAAGGGTAATTATGATGCAGCCTGTATCCATATATGAAAATATCATTCAATAATGTTAAAATAGTATATATTCTTACAGTTTTGAATATATATAATTATTATGAGGGATATTAAAGACCATTCATAATAAACATCAATTACAGCACAAACTATGGTAGAAAATATTCATGGTTATGTATAGTTTTTTTAATATGAGGGGAAAATATAACTGATTTATTATATTTTATTTTCTAACTTCTAAGTTCTAAAATTAACACATATTTTCTTTTAATAATAAAAAGGATATTTTCAATTTAATTTTTGAAAAATTGATATCTCATTAAGACTTTATTTGTTTTTCGGGGATCCAGAATTCTGGGATGATTGTCTCTGCGTTCCTAGACAGTGGAAAACTCCATAGCTGCACGTTCAGGACCCACCACTAGGTGGTACACTGCTTCTCCATAGCTCCTTTCGGACATTTTAAGCTTAGTGAGCTATGCGTACTTAACTACGGTGACCCCAGGCAATATCCCAGTCCAGCATTTGTTTTTCCTTCACGTAAAAATCGTTTGCATTGCCCGAATAGTTATTAACTTAATATCCTTTCTTTTTCATATTTTCTTACAGTAGGCACTGAAACGTCCTGTACATGTAAGAGACAAAATACCGAAGTGGCAAAAGCCTGGTCAGTTGACAGTTTCGCATTTTTGTCGATTTCCTAAACAAATTAAAACCGGTTTTCATGAAGCCGATTATTGCTCTATATTGTATATCTTCAAAAGTAAAAGGGAAGGCTTGGCATTCTCCGGACATATTTGAATCTCTAAGTGTTATTAATTATACTTATATTTTACCTGTGGGTTATTTGACTCTTAGAAGGAATGACAGTCCAAAGAATACGACCTAAGAAACACTGATGTTGACACCTAACCATTTAACGTAATCATCTGAGTTCATGACTGAAGGTTCATTCAGCCTTCGTTCCCGACTACAAATGTCATCTGTCCTGTGTCCATATAGCCCAGAGCCATTAAGTCACAGGTTGTCAATTGCTATTATGTAACCGGCATGGCGCTGAACGAATTTCCTGTACCTGAAGCCTTTCTCTCTGTGCTGTGCTAGTTTTAAGACAGGGATCTTACGTAGATCCTCTCCTATTGGTGTCTGATTGCCCTCTGAACTAAACCCAATACAAGCAAGTATAAGAAGGTGCTTAGTCTCCCGGCCCCAGTTCATGTGAGATAATAGTTTCATATCCTTCAGGAAATCTGCTAAATACAGCAGCGTGGATTAACTCTAAATTCATCAAGGAAAACTTTGGAAACAGAAACCCAGTACAGATCACCTCAGTCCCCCAATAAGTAGCAAGATACCCAAAACACTATGGGCCTTGTTACATATTGAAGAATGAGTTATGTCTTTAATAAGTGAATAGAATCATGTGCTTGTTAGTAAGATACTAGAAAGCGTATCTTAATTCTAACACCACATTTTAAACCTTGTTTAACATATGCTAATCATGAAATGACTTATTTTCTCAAAACTGTTTACAAGTTGATTCTGTGGTTTATATATGAAGAAGGATAGGAAATAGCTCTGTCTTCATAAAGTGCAGAGTGCAGCAATTAAAAATAACTTACACGAATTTAATGCTTCCTCAAGCGCTTTACTACTC
This sequence comes from Bramus lutescens, assembly GCA_001685075.1. Lineage (NCBI taxonomy): Eukaryota > Metazoa > Chordata > Mammalia > Rodentia > Cricetidae > Bramus > Bramus lutescens. The sequence continues at coordinate 104,949 of LOEQ01003286.1, read as the reverse complement.
AATGCTCACAAGAACCCAAGGTTGACAGATGCACCCAGATACTTGCTTTAAATTGCTGTAAAGTCATAGGTAGGCTCAAAATATCCTTGTAAAATACATAGAAAATTTAAAGAACAGTGATACCAGAGATGCCTTTGAAGACACCATGCAACTTAAAAACAATGTTTGCGTGGTCTGTGGGCCCTTTCCTTCTCCAAGTGGAAACTATCCTGCATTTCATTTCTAACTTGGCTTCATTTCCATCTATATTTAACCATGTATCTTTGCTAAATAATAAATTCTACAGTTTTACAAATTGCTTATACATGGATGGAACCATACTGCAAATGCAATATTTCCATCCATATCATGTCCCTTTCCATCTAGCCTGTCACGTGGGTTGGATTCTCCTCATATGTGTTCACACCTGTACAGACACTTGTACACAGATAAATTCAGCTTCTTCATGAAACCAGCAAGCCAAAAGACTAAGCAGGGTCCAATGTTCTTTCAGAGGGCCTAAGCTGAGGTTCTTTAATGAATAGTTACGGAAAGACAGCTAGATAATTCATGACCCAGGGTTCCTGACAAAACTTTTATTGGTTGTGAGATGAAAGCAAAGTTGCCCCACTATTGAAATCCTAGAATTTCTAAGCCTCTTAGCAGGCAGAGTATCTGTATATCTAGGAGATAAAAAACACATGTTTTGAAAGTAGGGGAAAAAGAAATTCCTTAAAGGTAGAGCAGGAAGGGTGTTCTTGTGCCCTTTGGTCTTTCTCCCTGCACCCTTCAGCGCAGATGTGAGAGAAGTGACTCACATTTGGCAAACTTGGAAAATCTGAGTGACATTTTTGAAGTTCACACCGTCACTATTTCCTCTACATTCTGTTTCATATAAAAAATAGGAAGCCCTATCTCCCTCGAGTCGTTATGATTTGGATTTCCTATTATACAGAGCCAAATTGAAGTTCTACTTGATAAAGCAATCATCAAAGATATTTGCTCTAAAATTATACCTGATGGCTGTTCTCACTTTCATGGACGCTGGTATAGAACACTGGTGCTGAACCTCAGTCACTAAGACAAATCTCTTTTTCAGAAGACAGAGTAGGCCCCACCTACTCTGAGTTTAGTGTGCTCAGGTGTTATGGTTCAGCAGGTTTGCGAACTGCGGCAGGGCAAACCCATTCCATGACCACCCACTTCGATTTCCTTCGTGTTGGATATTACATGTATGAGTCTATGTCAAGAAACATATGTCGACACTTCAAAGTATTTTTCAAAAGATTTGTCAAATCAAGGCTCAGCAGAAGGCAGAAGGCATGCAGACCAACTTCCTCGGCATTTTCCACAAGCATGATCATCATCTACCTTTCACAGATGCAGAACATCTGCAAAGCCAATTGCCAAGAGTTATACACTCTAGTGACTCACCAGATTCCTCTTCCCTATGTTTGAGACTTAAACTGCTTAGGATCGGACATCGAGTACCAAGGTTAATGAGAACCTCTTCATGTCTACTGGTTTTCATAAGCCCAGAAGAAATGTAGGGACAATTTGCACATCTCAGATGCCAAAGAACACCTCCTTCCTTAACTGTATATAAAGGATTTCTGTTCTTTCTAAAAGTCTGTTCACCTTATTTTACATAATTTAAAAAAATCTCTAAGTTGCCAATTCCTTAGGAAAAAATTAGTTTATGTTCTGAATTAGTTTATGTGGTACAGCAGAAAGATAATGTGTTTAGGAACCACAAATACTGGTTCTAAGACACATGAGTTATGTGATCTTTGTCAAGTCATTTAACAGCTTTAAAAACCATATTTTCCCTCTGAGGTACAGCCACAGGGGCCTGTTAGGATCAAACAATAAAATGTTCTCAAGATGTATCATGGGTAAAGGGCTTGCCACACCAGTCTGATGACATAGTTAAATCCTTGAAAATCACAGAAAGGTGAAAAGAGAGAATCAAATCATAAAGTTACTGTCTGACCTCCACACATACACCCCTGCACATCATGCATACATAATAATGCTAAATCTTTTAAAGGCCATGAAAGTTCAGCTGTAGTGGACAAAGACATTCTCCACCCTCACAAAGTCACATTATAGTGGATAAGAGAAAACATGATTTGCAATAGCAATAGAAGATATTGAGAAGAAACATAAAGTAGGCTATGTAATTACCATACTAACTGAAGATACAGAATTAAAGGGTCAGTGAATGAGGGAGAGGTGGTTCTTCAGATTTGTATTAAAGGGCATTATTCTGGGCAAGTCTTGAATTAACTGAGAATAGCCATGAAGGTATCTGTTAACACACATACTCACAAAGACAAATAAAAAGCCAAAGACTAGAAGCTAGAGAGGGCCCAGGTGCCGAGGACACGGTAGTTCCTTTACTGTGATGTTATTTCCAGATACCCTCTCTGCAATGAAGTTATGTCACCTCTTCCTTCTCTTTGTTCCCAAACCAGTGGATCATGTCTCATGCTGTTTCTTTTAGAGTCCCGTACAATGAGTGTGCCTTCTTTCTCTCACTATTTTAACCTAAGCCTAGATTGTCCTCCACAAATATTTAATGTATTCTTGCTCTTGAAGTTGCTGCTTTCTAAAGGATAGATACATAGCCAGGACTTTACAGAAAACCATGAGTATGTCACTTTGATCCTCATGAAAGTCCTAGGGTGTAGCTATGATTTTGTTGCATATGTGGGACCATATTTGAAAGTCAATATCAAATTCAAGTGGCTAGAAGCTGAATTGGAACTTGAATCAAATCCCTGCCACACACTATATTCCTCAGATCAACTACTGTCTTCTGCTACCTCTGGTGGGGGGGGGGAGTAGGTGAACACAACAATCCCATCTAAGAAGCTATTGACATTTGATAGCGACCATGAAAGGAAGAATCTGTTTTCCTGAAGGGCATGATCCCTGGTGGTCCATCACATTCAAGAGCAGGTCAACACATCCAAGGGTATTTGGACACTACAAACTGGATTTGATGTGTTTTTTTCTTTTCTTTTTCAGAACATAAAATTGGAAGGTTCCCTAGCACCGGTTTTCTTCCTAACCCCTTAATGGACTCCTATATCAAAATATCTTTTTCATTACTCCGTCCTGCCCCCAACTTGATCATCCAAATCCCTCATGTTTTTTATATCCCCACAGAGAAACCCACAGACAGCTGACCTGAGCTTGTTGGAGCTCATGTTCTCATGGACAGACAGCTAGGGAACCAGCATGGGACCAACCTAGACCATCTGCATCTGGGTGACAGCGTCGTCTGTTTGTGGGGCTCCTACCAGTTGGACCTGTCTCTGGAACATGAGCTGGCTCTTTGGAACCTATTCCCTTCCCTGTGGTGGGATCCCTTGTACAGCCTTGATGCAAGGGGGAGGAACTTGGCCCTGCCTCAACTTGATAAGCCATGCTTTGTTGACTCCCATGGAAGGCCTTACCCCTTCTGAATGGAAAGGAAGAAGGAGTGGATTGGGGGCTGGGGTAGAAGAGAGGAAGGGGAAGGAACAGGAAGAAGGGGGGAGAGGAAACTGTGGTTGGTATGCAAAATAAATATTAAAATGAAAAAATAGAGCATGAAGTTGGGTGGGTAGAGAAGTCAATGTAGGTCTTTGAAGAGTTGGGGGCATGGATATGATCAAAATACATTATATGAAATTCTGAAAGAATTTATTAAAATACTCTTTAAAAAATCAGCAGGCTAATTGAATATAACTGACTTTCAAACTAATAGGATTGTGTGGACTCCACGAAAAGGCCATGTACTTTGCATATTGTTTTCAAAGGAATTGTGAGCTGCAGCTTTGATTAATTATATTAATTCTTAAATTTAGAATCAAACTGAAAACTGTTTAGCTCTTGGACTCCTTTCATGTCCTGCATAAGCCTTCACTGGAAGCCTTGGAAATCACGTTTAGAAACTGAACTATGTTTTCTTTCTAATCCCCTGGAGACCAGTGCCATGAACTTTATCCTGTGTGGATGATGAAAGCTGAAGAAATGAGTCAGGATAGAATTAGGGTGTTGTTGTTGTTGTTGTTTTTTCTTTGCTTTGTTTTTCGTCTGAGTCAAGCCCATGAACTGTAGCTAACACGGGCAATCTTTAAAGCATTCTGACAGAAGTTGGCAACTATACACAGATATAGTAGGAGAGAACAAGGAATGCTACAACCACGTGAGGAGAGCCAGTATGTCTGGAACGGAGCAGTGAGGAGCTTTGACTGTCTTCGAGATCTGTCTGATAATCTTGTAAGAGGGTTCCACCATATTTTCAAAGAAAATGTTTTAATGAGCTGCTTGGGATGAGAGGTAAGACCTCAAGGACATGTTCAAACTAAAAATGATGGCTATTGAGCAAGAACTGAATTCAGAAATAAAAGAACACTTTGTTTTTGTGAGCCCTCTCATGGAGCTGGAGAGAGCCAAAATTGCTCAGTATAATAAAGAGATTGAATATGCAGAGCCTGGGGTGAGAGGAAGGGCGGGTCCAGGAAGTCGACAGTCAGGGGGACAAGGAAGGCGAAAACAGAAGTCCTAGGAGTACCACAGCTGAAAGGAAGCGTTGGAGGGGGAAAAAAAAAGATCAGATAGATAGTTGTTACTGTACCACATGTGGCAGAATATCCTTCATCTCCCCTGTGGATTCTGTGCTCTCACTAAGGCCTTAACAAAAGTAGATGTGAGGACCAGAAGCAAACAACGTGAAGTCATGCAGAAGTTCTGTGTCGGTGAAGGCATGCAATTCAAACCGAAGCTGCTCCGGGGAGAAGTCTGTTGTTATCTGAGCTGACATAGTACATGAAGAAAGTGAAAAGAGATATTAACAGGCCTGGGTGAAGGAGCAGGGCCGTGAGAGCGATCTTAAACATTATGCACCTTGCCTTGGTGCAAATAGGGAACAGTTCAAAGGATTTGAGGAGAGGAATGACATCATCAGAGTTATAATTTAGAATAATTATTTTGACAGCAATTAAGAAAATGGGCTGGAGGAAGCAATGCAGGGGTCGAAGGAAATGCGGCAATCCAGGAGAGATGTTGATGGCATGAACTGGTGAGCTGTGGAGAGAGAGGAAGAGAGGAGCACACATGCACACACATGGGAAAGCTAACAATGAAAAGTCTCCATTGACTACATATGGACCAGGGTTCTGATGTTCTTACAGCTGAGGAGTTACAGAGATCTGGGAGCCCTCGCTGGAGATAGAGCTCAATGAGAGAGTCTCGCCTACTATGTGCAAAGTCCAGGGTTTGGATTCTAGCACAATAAAAATAAAATTGTGTAAGATACATGATACATGGAATTATATTTAATATAATTATATATAGAGAGAAGGATTGTGGACAAAACATCCTGGTTTGCATTGGACCAAGGGACTCCATGTGTTGGAACTTTCAAGAGAAGCCAAGAAAATCTAGGAAAACTAGGATGAGTTTAGTCTCCTTATTGGCACTGAAGTTGTGAGTAAGGACAGCATTCAGTTTCTGACTCGGGGTGAAGGCATCATTGAGATGGGGAAAGCAAAAACAGGCTTAGATACAAATGTTAAGAGGATCCTGAAGTCCAATTTTTAGACATGTTGGGTATTAGGAGCCTATCAGATATCCAAGAAGAAATATCCAGCAGACAGACGGACTTTTTTTTTACATTCCCGTATTCAAGAGCTATATTCAAAATATAATTTAGAAAGCTACTAGATCTTATGTTTATGAATGAATAAGATTTCCCAGGGGTAGTTTATTCAGAGAAAACAGAATCAGGGGGTGGGAGATGAAGAGAAAACCTCAGGAAACATCAATATTTCCAACATATATAAAGTTCCCGAGAACAGTTAAAATAGCAAGATTAAAAAAAAGAGAGAGTGCATAGTCTAGAAGTTAGGGCAAGACAATATTTGAAGAAGCAAGCTCGGGTCAGAGTCCAGTGCTACAGACAGATCAAGTAAGATAAAGAAGCTGAAAATTATCCTTCAGATTTAACAGCAAAGGGAATCACTATTGATCTTTGAGAAGGCAGTTTTAGAAAAATGGTAGAGAGAAGCCAGGCTGAAGAATGAAAGCATAGAAGAAAACAGAGACAAAGAAAATTTTTTTTTCCTCAAAAACTTTCAAAGAAGGGAAGATATGAGGAAAGTAGATGAAGAGAGATGTGAGAATGGGGAGGAAGATTTTAATGATGGATACATTAGCCTAAGTCCTCAAGGCAGCAGAGCCTGAAGCAGGACTGCCTGCTTTTCTGTCTGGACGTGAGAGGAGACTAGAATCAAGAAAAAGCAGAGCAGTAAGATGAGTACTGAGCCCCTGCTTGCCCCTTCCCAGCAAGCCATGGGGGCAGATTGTTCTGCCGCTGCATCTGAAGGCTTTGATAAGGAGAACTGGGGCCCGGGGTTGCAGCTTCATGGGTAGAGGACTTGAAAAGCATACCTAAGGCCTTGGCTTCAATGCCCAGCATGTCACAGAGCAGGCATGACGGTGCATGTTTGCAATCCCAGCACTCAGCTCCAGAGACAAGAGGATCAGAAGTTCCCGGTCAGTTGAGGTATATGACACTCTGTCTCAAATATGTATATATATAATCACCTCTGAGTAGTTTGTATAAAGGAAGTAGATTGAAAAGTTAGGCTATGCTTCGTATTCTGGAATCTTACTGTTGGAGGTTTACCTCATGAGTAACTTCCAGGCTATACCTGCAGGCAGTTGTGAGGAAGTCAGAGTCCACACTCATCCAATGTTTTTCTTATCCAAATCTAGAAGCAGACTAGCATTATGACACAGTTTGTGTTCAATAAAGCCAAGGAGACATAAGCAATTAAATGCAATTGAAATGGAATCAGTAGAAAAGAAGTTCCCAGTTCAGGCAAAGATGTATAAGACTAATGGAGAGATATCAATATTAAAATAAACGTGGATAGAAAGACAGGTCATTGCATAAACATAGTAAAGGGGACTGCAGATTCTTCTCATAAACGCTCTCAAAATTCCCTCAGCCCTTGAACATGTGTATTAAGTGTTCACTGTTCTGAAAATGACTGATCTGGGCACCAAAGTAAACCTCCACCGTGGTCCCCTGAACTTGAGCTACAGTTCCTCTGCCTTTGTGTGCCATTGATGGGGGAGAAAGTGATAGAAGGTGGAATAACTTTTCACAACCAAAATCTGTAGAAAATATAATAATACATAGCATAAGACATGCACTGTGCTATCTGTTTTTAGTTACTGTGCAGAGGGGTTTAATAATGACTACCTCACAGAACCATAGTCTGGATATTCACACAGTACACACGGACACTTCATCAGTGTGGAGGGTCCCCCAGACTTCTGCAACTCTTCCTACTGTGAATCTACCTCTAAATACAAAGAACAATTTGCACAATTTAGCAAGAAGAAATTGTTCATTCATATCTAAGAAGTAAACAATAAAAAATGGTCTAAGTGTTATACAAAATGGGTCAGGGCAATAAGCAGAAACTGAAGTCAACTTCTCACAAGGCAATTAGAAAAGGAGAGAAGCCTGGGACTGAGTCTTTAATATCCACCAGGCAGGGAGAGACACCTGACTTCAGAAACCTGGGCTCCAGGACAGGCACTTGAGCCAACCACATGATCCCAGGGGTCAAGAAGGCTCATCTTTATGTGAAAGAGTGTTCATTACCTTTTTTAATCAGTGAAGCAGGGAGAACATTGCACTGTTTTCTGGAAGTCCAGAGTTAATCCTCTCAGAAGGATTAGAAAGCAGCTTGCCCTGGCAAAGAGGACTCATCAGAATTGAGGACCTTGGATGTCCCCAGCTTCATCAGGATCTTCCAACATGTCCCATTCCAACCCTCAGGCTACCATTCTTGCCCAGTCTGCATTATAAAACTGGCTGCTGAATTTGTATTGGTATTTAGTCAACCACAGAGTGAGATTTTGAGACTGATTTTCAGCACTCTCAGCCTCTCAGTTGCAAGAGGTAAGGGTCTCTTTGACGGCACACTTAGAAGCTTTCAAGGTATTTGAGCAGCATATTAGCTAATGCCTCAAATCCTCGAGCTCATCTTTTTCCTTCCCTACTTTGTCCAGTGACTCTAGGAAAAAGATGGTTCCCATTCTTTTCTCATAATTATAGAACAGTGGTTTGTCTAAGTATTGAAAAGTTCCATGTTCCTAGTCACTCAAGGACTCTTCTCTTAAGGTTGGTCAGTGAGGACATCCAATGATGCTGATGGCTGTACACGTCTCTCCTGCCAGGTTCCATCCTTGTCTGTCAGGGCTTCTTAACTTAGCAGAAGTCATTAGCACCTCTGAACATATTCAGATTAAGCAGCCAGTTCAAGCAACTCCAAAACCAGTTCAGAAAGCTTGTACTTAAAATTCTGTTCTTCTAAAAACACTCTTAACATCAATATTAAATCTATATTAGTCAAGGTTGTCCAGAAAAAGAGACTAACAGAAGTGTGTGTGTGTGTGTGTGTGTGTGTGTTTGAATATGGGAGCAGGAAAAACTAGCTTCCCAAGCAGTCTTCTCTAACTTGAGAATCAACATTTTTGTTCTATCCAGAGTTGATTGGATAAGGATCACTGAGACTAAAGGATATAATCTGTTTATACTGGTTACCAAGAAAAAGTCAGTCTCACTTGAAAATACCCTCGGAGGCATTCTCACCATGATGTTTAACCACATATTTGGACACCTTATTGCCATTTCAGGTTCACATATAAAATTTACCATCACAGAAAGTAGAATGACCCAGGGATCATAGCAAACTACAACTGAATTGCCCAGCCTGTGCACATTTGACATCTATCTGTGACCATACAACGCATGGAGGGATGGTCTATGTCAGTGACAGACTCTGTGGTGAGTACAAGGAATGCATAAGTACATGGAAAAGTATAAATGACATCAGACAATGTAGAAAAATTACAATCCAAAACATCAATATAACTTATTTAGCCTTAGTAGGACAGATATGAATTTTATGAGTGATATAAATAGCTAATGCTGATTTGACTCTCAAGTTCTACACCTTGACTGTGAAATCACAATAAAAGATTATAAACCTTGATTGCTGAAGGTGGGTTGTCAGTTGTCATACATGTACCATGCTAGTGGAAGCACTGGAATTAGGGAAAGTTGTGCATGCAGGGCTACAAGGTACACAGAAATGTCTGTGCCTTCTCTCGGTGTTGCTGAAAATCTAAGATTTCTCTGAAAAATAAAGTCTTTCAAAATGACAATGTATAAAAAATGTCTAAGCTGGGGGAGACCTTGAGTGATTGTCTTCCATCTCCCTATTTGAGACAACATCACAATAATGTCATCCAGGCAGATGAAGAGCTATGTTATTTTGAAAAGCTCCCGAGGAAAAGATTCTATGACCTTCCAGCATTAACAACGCTCACTGCCAGGAAATTTGACCATCTATAATCTAAGGCTCTCACGCTGCGTTAAGTCAGTTTCCATTCTGCAGAGAGCAGTCGATAGGGAGTCAGCTGCCCTTTGGTTTCTATGTAGAAACTCTTCTTTTGCTGAACCTGGAATGGAATCAGGTAAAATTTCCTGTGTAGTTTTTTGATTTAGTCTTCAACTTACATCCTTGCCCACGCTGGTTAGCCCTAGTTCATCTCGCCTCACTTTGTTAAGTCTCTGCACCAGAGCACATTTGTAATTTAGGGTAATTACACATGCACAGGACTCCCTCCCCACACCTCCTCCTGTCTTATCTGTGTGTCAGTCTCTATCACTGACATGTAATAGGTCCCAGTAAGCAACTGTCAAAGGAAAGAAAGGATGGAATGGTATCTAGATACACCACTTACTTTAACTACGCAGTGGCTCTCTCAGTTAAATTTCTTTTAATAATAAATAACAGCTATCAGCTCTGCTTATTGGAGTGAAGAGGGAGAATGCATCTGGAGATTTCCGGAAAAGTTTTAGAGATGCTAAAGGAGAGCTAAACCAAGGCGGAGGAAAGTTCGCCCCAGGTACTTCCTCTGTGAGAGGCTATAGGCTTCTTTCCAGATTTCTGTGACGTGTCTCAGCTCGCAGAACCTTCCAACAAAACAACGCTGTCTTCTTTCAACATTTCTAGTTCATAACAGTGACAAACGGATGGTTCTATTTCAGGTCAGGTGTCAGTACTGAACCAAATAGCCTTTGTCCTAAGGATAGAGATGGCTAACGTGGAAATGGCTGTCAGCCAAAAGTCCAAAAGAGGACAATGTTATGTATCTTAGCATTCCTTAGGGAAGAGAAACCAAGCATCCTGAAGCTACCAAAGAGATGTGTGCTACAAACAACAGCTGTGCCCTGGGATGCCACTGAGCCATCTGAAAGAACTATGGAAAGAGAAGTGTATTCACTCAACTTTGGGGTGCCAAGGGGTTTTTTTCCTCTTCGACTTTATTGCTTGACTATTTCCACTTAGGTCCTCTGGTACAAAGATTTAAGAATGTAAAAGCTTGTCTTGCTGAGCTGAAGTGTAAATTTCCTTTGAACTATGGATCGATGCTTGAGCTAATGACAAATATTACCACAAGATTTCTGGCCGTTGGAGAAATCTCCCTTCCAGAAATCCAGCATGTTTTATATATCATTGAATTGGCAGTAGACATGCACCTGGAATACTAAACATGAGAAGCAGAAAGGAAATGAGTTGTGCAAAGTCCCAAGCACCCTAGTGATGCTCAGGATGAATTCCTCGTACGAATACCAGCCATGAAGATACTGGAAAAGGAGGGGAGGAGCAATTGCTTACCAACATAGTGATGGTACTTCGAGAAAAAAAATCTAACCAACTGAGTAAAGTCAAACTCTTTCGTTACCCTTGTTTTATCTTGTAATTGTGTTAACTCACAAGAGATTAAAAATGGCCACAAAATTATTTGCTGCTTTTTCTACTAGGAGCAGCAATTGATTTCCCCACTCCTTGAACCTGGACTGACATTGAGATTTTGTTTGACTGAAAAAGGTCAAAATGCTGCGTGAATAAAAGCTTAAACCTCAAGAGAATTTGTGTACAGAAAAATAAAATATTAGAAAAGGATAAGAAATAATGTGAAGACCTTTAAATTTTGAAATGTTTGGTGCATCGATGTGGGTAAAATAGTCACCACTCAAATTCAGGGGTCTATTGCCTTTTATTTGGCTCCATTAAAAAAAAGTTTGGGGTCGGGGAAGGAGCTCAGTGCATAAAAACATTTGCTATACAAGCATGGGGACCTGAGTTCAAATACCCAATGCACCCAGGACAATCTGGGGATAGCCAAGCAGGCCTATAAATCTAGCACTATGGGGGTCAAAGATGGCAGGATTGTTGAGGCTAGTCTCCTGTCTTCTTAGTATCAGGTTTAGTGAGAAATCCTGCCACAAGAGAATGATTAAGCAGGGTACCTGGATTCCTTCTCAGGCCTCTGCACATATGCACCAACACACACAAGTATGCATATACCACACACGTGCATGAGTACATACCCAAAACAAAAATTTTTAAGGAGTTTAGTGTATCTGTATACCCATGTATAGATACACAGACACAGACATAAGTATATATCTTCGGATTTACAGGCATCACAATTTTGGGTGTTTTTGGTTTTTTTTTTTTTACTAAAAATTTGCACCTCCTCCCCTCCTCCCATTTCCCCCCACACACACTTCCCCTCCCCCTCACTCTCCAATCCAGAGATCAGTCA
>LOEQ01003286.1:68422-92117 GCA_001685075.1 Bramus lutescens | reverse complement strand
GCAAGAGTCTTGACTCTGGAGGGGATCCCGGGTGTCCAAGGAGATGTCCCCAGGCATCACAATTTTGATGTCCTGACATTTTGGAGTAATATCCATAGCTAGCATCTAGCTAAACCAGGGCTGTTCTTCTGCAGGATAAGACATCCAAGTAGTTTATAAGATCTTTAAAATGTAAGACCATTTTCAAAATTCTTGCTTCTCTTTTTTTGCATCATTTACTGAGAGAATTAAACTGATGTTTCATGTTTCGAGTTCTGTTCTCCTGAGTGAGTTCACTAGAGTTAACTGGGTAGTTGAAATCTATGGACCATCTCCCAGGATGGGGAGACTTGGCTCTCCTCCACTTCATCTTCCTGACTTCCTGATTTGGAGAACTGTCACCAGCCCCTGCTGTGAGATCTTCTTTATTCTGTGTTCCTTTTATCTTTACCCAGAGACTTTCAAGAATCCTTCTTTGTTCCTTCCATCTCCATAGTTACTCTGGTATTTGAATATCTTCCTACGTCTCCTCCTGCTACGGAGGAGTTCATGGATGCTTAGTTTGCATATAGAATGAGAGCTGGGATGCTTAATAATTAGCACAGAAGCAAGCCTACAAGTTCCCGCCGCGCCACACATCATATACCCTTCTGTACTCATTATTTTTACTGTTTTTGGTAATGTTCTGACTCTCAAAGACTAAATGAGTCACAGTCTCTTGCCTTGGAAAATCATATTCATTTTGTATAGCTCCACTGCTTATTTATTTTTAATCTAATACCTTTATTGTTCCTTTGTCAGGTTCCGGTTTCTGATTTTCATTTCTCCCCAGATAATTGTTTCGTTTTCTATATGTCATTTGCTCTACTGTCTCCCCTCATAGTCTGTCTGGTGTTTTTACCTCTGAAAAGAAATTGTGAGCACCCTGATAAACACCAGGGGGAAAAAAGCTAAAAGGAAACTCTTTGAAACAAGAGCTGAAACATATTAAGATTTTCTCCAATCCTTAGTATTTCACTACAAACCAGCACACCGTGGATCCAGCTGCCTCTATTCACACACAGCACCTGCTGTACAAAAGCAGAGAATGATGACCTAAGATGAAGGGAGTGGGAGGTGGGCTTCATGGGAAAACTGGGACACTATTAATTAAACCCATCAAAAGGAAATGCTTCCCATTCTTTTTAGATGAAGTTGATGTTGGGAGGAAAAATAAAGGCACACATTGGATTCCATTCATCAGAAAACATTTGCTGAACACCTTGGTAATAGAATTTACATCTGCATCATTCAACTTCCAGTGTGTTTACATCAATCATATAGAAGCAAGGAGTCAAATAATAAACAAGTTATTCTATGTGAGCCATTATAGGTAAAAGAAGGTATTTGCATATTGTATATATGCAAATGGTGTCTCCAAGAAGTTGAAAGATCTGCCCATCTGACAACCCTGGTTTCTGGACCCCATACTCCTCTGCATCAAATTACCTTCCTCTGGGTCTCCTTTCCAAGGCCCAGGGATGTGTATATGAAGATCCCTGACTTGGAAGGATTTGCCAATCGGTTATGGAGGTTTGGGGACATAGCTCAGTTGGTAGAGTGCTTGCCCGGTATGTGCTAGGGCCTGGCTTCAATCTCCAGCCCCGAAAAACAAATTAGCTATGGAAAAAAGGCCAGGCACATAAAAGCAAATAAAAAAGATGATAATGGCAACTGGTTACATCCACAGAGTGCTTCCCGGTGCCAGGCACACAATGACTCACCCGGCCATCCCAACCATCTTGTGAGATAGGCATGATTCTTGGCCTCCATGGAAAGGTGAAAGTAAGAGATTTACTTATTTAGCTACAGTCACCAAACTAGAGAGTGATGAGTTTCTAAATCATCTGAATCAAAGTTTAAAGCCAGCAGCCAGACCCCGCTGGCTGTGTTTGGTTACTATACTGTGTCCTACGACTTTTCTGGAAAACAGCATGTGAAAGACAGTTCATGTTCCTGATGTAAGGAGTATGCTAGAATGCCAAGAAAATTTGTGTGAGGGGCAGGGGAGAGACGCATTTGCCTCTCCTATACAAAAATAATGCAGACCATATATAGCAGGTAAGATTTATTTAACCGGAAGGTGCTAAGACAACATGAACAACAAAATGAGGGAAAAGAAAGTCTGCTCCGTGTTGGCAGGAGCTGCCCATGAACCAGCCTGACTGTGGTGAAGCCCTTCCTGTGATGGTATTACGGGATCGAGACTAGTGTGTTTGATGTAAATTAAAGTATGGCTCATTTACAAAGAAATCTAAATCTGAACCCAGAAGTGAACAATGAAATACCCCAAAGGCAATTTTTATAAGAAGCTTAAAGTCCTCAAGAGGGTTTTCCCAGTTATAAACAGAATGGTTTGGGTTTTTTTTTTGTTTTGTTTTGTTTTTGGTGGGGGAGGTTTAAGTGTCAGACTTAAGAAGAGCAGTTAGCAACGATCCACAATCAACCGAGGAGTTGGGTAGGGTAGGGACACAGAGGCTGTGTAAGCGCTATTCACAGTGGACTCGGGCCCCAGTAGCTAACATGACTGGGAAGATGAAATTTTCAGAGATGATGCAAAGCCTCCATGAGAGACTGGGAAAAGAATGACACCACTTCAGAGACTGGCAGAGAGATGCTAACGGAGAGGCATGCTCAGATCTGCCACACTAAATTGAGCTTGGCAGGATGACACAAGTTGAAACATCATGAGCTGATCAACAAATATTTGTTTTCAATCCTTGTTTTGTGTTAAGGCAATATGCTAGAGCCTGGGGATGGTGCCGGGACAGCACAAAATGTCCCTCCTACTGAGACTTGGGTCTAGCGTTAAGCAGATGAGAAGAAAGCCAATTGAATAGAGGTGGTAGTTACCTCTAGGGTTTCTTCTCTTTCCCTCTCTCCCTCTCTCTCTCTCTCTTTTTCCCTCTCTCTCTCTCCCTCTCCCCCCATTCTAGCTCTCTTTATATGTTATTCCAATTCAGTGTCTCACCTCAACAAATGAATTACTATGCGCAATCGCTTTTTTGCCCAGAAAGTTAGAAGGAACATGCTATTTTAGGAACCCTAGAGAGGCAGAGAGAGATTGAAGGCAAACATTTGTTTGAGTTTATTAATGAAAAGGATTACCAGAGTCCAGGGGCCCAGCCAGAGCACACTATCAAGAAGAAGAAAAAGAATATTTTTCGTACAACAATCTCTTAACTAGCGGGTGAGTTGAAGAGCCTCTGCTCCTGGTATGAACCACAAACCCCTGGGCTAGTGGCAACAACTTGCAGCTCACATGTGTTCCTGTCATTGAGCCTCGGGCTTAGCTCCAACTCATATAAATCAGTGTTGGGTGGCTTTAGTACATAGGTAAGAGGTGCCTAAGGCTATACGTAGTCCAAGGCCTGTTTTGTGTGACCTGTACAGGAGTCTTTTCAAGACTTGAGACATTTAATGTTTAGGCTTGGAATTTGGAGCTTAGACACCCTACTAGAGCTCTCCCACTGCTCTTGAAAGACCAGTGTTGAATGTGTTTTGATGACTGGCTATATTTGGGCAAGACAGTTCTTGGAGTCCTTTACTGGGCAAACTAGCATTTCAGCAAGCTGTAGAAAAAATGGAGCCTATGTTTGTCAGGGTGGCATACATGTCTGAGTTCAAGGCAAGTGGGGCATACCCTGTAGAGAAAGTTCAGACCCATCTCACCAGGACACAGCATGTCTTCCTCCTTAATATTTTCCATGTGGTCCCTGTATCTGCACTGGGTAAGTTCAGCAGAGGGGCATGTCAGCCACAGGGAACAGCCCAGAGAACTAAGGCTGCACTAACTACAAGGGAGCACTCGAGTAACTAGTAGGGAGGCTCTTGCAAGAGACGTTAGAACTAACACTTCTGGCAAGGAATTCAGATATTCTGAATTTCAACTTCCTGATTTCTAAACTGAGATGAATGGGTAACCAGCAATTCCACTACTGGCTATAATCAAAGGAAGTGAAATCAGAATAACAAAGAAATGCTCAGGTTCCCTTATTGTGATGATTCAATTTTTGCCAACTTGACAAAAACTAGAGTTATCTGGGAAGAGGGAACGTCATTTGTGGAACTAACTTCATAAGAATGACTTGTAGACAAGTCTGTGGGGCATTCTCCCCCCCCCACACACACACACTGGTTTCTTGAGACAGGATTTCCTCGTATAGCCCTGGCTGTCCTGGAACTAGCTCTATAAACCAGGCTGCCCTCAAACTCGGAGATCTGCCTCAATCTGCCTCTCTAGTGCTGGCATTAAAGACTTGTGACACTACACTCAGGCTGGCATCCTCTTGATTAATGATTGTTGTGGAAGGGCTCAGGCCTCTGTGGGCATGCCACCTCTGGGTAGTTGGTCCTGGATGTCCGTGTAAGCAAGCTGAGTGAGCCATGAAGAGACAAGCTGATAGCCAAGTTCCTCTGTGGTTCTGCTTCAGTCCCTGTCTCCAGGTTCCTGCCTTCAGTTCCTGCCCTGATTTCCCTCAGTGATGAACTATTACCCAGAACTATAAAATGAAATGAACCCTTTTCCCCCAAAGTTGCTTCGGTCAGTGTTTATCATAGTGGCAGAAAACAAAGGAGGTCATTTAGTCACTATAGTAAAGATATGGGGTCAACCTGAGTGTCCATCATGGATGAAAGGAGAAAACAGCAGCAGCAACGGCAGCATTAACACACACACACACACACACACACATACACACACACACACACACACACACACACACACAAAATGAAAGAGTTGATCCTCAAAGACAGGAAATCTTGTCACTTACAACAACGTGGGTGAACTTGGGGATATTATGTTAAGGAGAAATCTTGCGTGATCTCATTTGTGAAATCTAAAACGTTGACCTCATGAAAGTAGAGACCAGAATCAGGAAGAGGAGGTGCAGGAGTGGAGGTCTAAAATTGTGCTCCAAGGATCCAAATTTTTGTTAGATGGGAGGTTTAGTTCAAAAAAATTAACCATGTGGTAACTACAGTAAGCAGCAATGTTGTATATTCTTGAAAAGTACCATGAGTGTAGGTTTTAGGAGCTGTTTACACAAAATAAAAGATAAATGTTGTTGGCAATACTTGTATGTTTGGTCAGCTTATTTTAGCCATCCCATAGTTATAAATGTGTGGAAATAACACATTACAAATGGTAAATTGTTAATTGTATATAATTTTTATTATTTTTTTAAAAAAGTAAGAAACTGATAGAAAGTTGGTATGGTGGCATTTCCCTGTAAACTCAGCTTTTGGGAGGCTAAAAGAAGGCATTTTAAATGTAAGTCTAGCCTGAACTGCATGGCGAACTCTTGTCTCAACAAAATAACAACAAAATGTGTCAATGACATTACATGATATATTTTACAAATGAAAATCTTGGTATAGGGCTTAATGTTTAATACCACTGATAAGTAAATAAAAATAACTATGATTTTTTAAGGAAAAATCTTCAGATATGAATGCAAGTTGGGCTTTTCACATATTTTATTCATATCTATCATATCTTCTATGGTCCTAGTTCTGTGTAAAGCATTGGAAAAATAATAAATAAATAGCCCAGGTATAGGAGTGCATGCCTGTACTCTCTCTGCTCAGGAAGCTGAGGTGGGATGATCATGAATTCTAGGTCAGCCCAGCCTACAGAGAATAAATATAGTCCATGTCCTCAAGGAATTCCCCACTAAAAGTGAGATGGTATTATCAGGAGAAAAGAGTTTCAGAAGTTAGATGATGCCTTTTAAGAGGAAAAGCTTGGAAGTAAATGACTTAGAAGAAGCAAAGAAAATTCAAAGCCAAGGCAAGAAAGAAAAGAATGTGTAGCAAATGTCATTAAGAGGTGAGTGGGAAGAAGCTGACTTTCTTAAATTATGGTAAATTTGTATCCAGCAGTTCATGCTCCACAGAACAATGAGGATTCATAATTAGAACAGTCAATCCTAACACTTACTATACAGCAGGCACTATTATAAATTCTTGACACTTATTAGTTGTTTTATTTTACAAGACAGTACTTGATAGTTATGCTCAGATTTCTCTTCTGCAAAGAAATAAACAAGGGCTCATGAGAAGCCAGAGACTTCCCAATATTAGTCAACTCCTAATTGGTGGAGGTAGTATAGACAGAAGTTTCTGTCCCACCTAGTCCAGCAGTCATTCAGTCCCAAAGAAACACACAGGGGCTTATATTTGTTCTAAACTGTTTGGCCTATTAGCTCAGGCTTATTACTAACTAGCTCTTACAACTTAACCCATAATTTGTGTCTATGTTTAGCCACTTGGCTAGGCACCTATTCTCAAGGAAGCATTCTCATCTTTCTTCCTCTGTGTCTGGCTGGTGACTGACTCTCTCCCTTTGCTCTTTCCAGAATTCTCCTAGTCTGGTCATCCCCACCTGTACTTCCTGCCTGGCTACTGGCCAATCAGCATTTCATTAAACCAATATAAGTAACAAATCTTTGCCATGTACAAGAGCATTCATTATCCCACACCATTTTTCCAAATGGATACCTGACTACTTTTCTAATTCAATTATTTAACCAATCAACACCAAAAGAAAAAATAAACGATACATACAGTAAAGTCAGTAGTGACACTAGGAAACTTGATGGATCACCCATTTTGTCTAGTTCAAACCCTCAGCTATGGGACTGACCAAGACACACAAGACACAGCTAAATGGTGCTATCCAGACACTAGACTCAAGTGGCCTGGCTGGCCTACAGTACAGGGTTACCTACAATCATTTGCTATTTTAGTTAAGTGGGTGATCTTTATTTGTAAATATCTTTCTACAACAGATATTTAACATGAAATTATGTGACTTTTTTCAGGTCTTATTTAGGTCTGAGTAAAAAAAAAATGCATGTCTGATCTCTCTATTAGCATCTCTTTCCTGATATGTAGGAGAGCCCCAAGCTTTCCTATGTTTTCAGGATAAGGTGTAAATACATATAGTATACACACACGCACACGCACATGCACACGCTCATGCACACATGAACACCTACTATAGATATTATCTTGATGCTTGTTCCTAGTCTCAGGTGCAAAACAGTTATTTGAAATTGGAGTTTGTACAAACATGTCCTTAAAGTCTATTTAAATTCATTAAGTAGTGACATTTACTTTTAATCAGGAGTAATTTTCTGTTAAATTAAGGGATAGGATAAATCTATTAAATACATTTTTCTACTTAGCAGAACAAGATTTGAAATAAAATCTTTAACATGAAAAAAATACTGAAATCAAATAGTAGCTTACCACTAGATGGAGCAACTAAATTTAAATTTTTTCACTCACTGCAAAGTTTTGAGTGGTTTGAATTGGGTTCTGATTTTAGATTCCATCTTTATTTTTCCTACAGTCCCCCTTTTTTTGTTTGTTGGGTGTTTGGAAGGCTAGCAAATCTCTAGTAGAAAAATAATAAAAATAACATTGCAGTTTGTACATTGATGTCCATAAGCTTAAGGCTTTGTGAGATGAAGGGAGCCTTAAAAGGTCTGCTCAGAGAGAAATTGGAGCTCAAAACTATAAGCAAATTAAATTCATCTCAAAAAAATGATAGCACCTTCTATACTACCTTAATCTTTCACCTTACAACGTTGCCTATAGAGTCAAACCAAGCAAAAATGACCTTTGACCTGTCAGAACAAGCACTGCAGAGTTTGTGTGTACATAGCCTCCTATGTTATGGTTATGTGTACAATACCTGGGAGAGCCAGGACAGTGTCTGCTAGTGTGCACAGGAAGCCTCATCAGGCTAGTTGCTGATGTGATTCAGGTGGAACTGGAAGGGGAGGGTTCTAGCCCATGGCTTTACTCTGTTCCCTCTGGAAATCAAAGCAATTGTCCATTAATGTAATAAATATGCGTGGGGCTGAGACCTCTTGCCTGACACACATGGGGCCCTGGGTTCAATCCCCAGTCTTATACACTAATGATGAATAAATAAATATGTACTAAGAATCTGTTGTCCTGAGCACTCTATTCTCCATCCATTTCCATCTCAGTGGCTGAAGAGGGTGTCTCAGAATTAGACCAGACCAATCAGTCCCTGAAAGGTACAACGATATGTGTGTTTGCTGTGGACAGAGGAGAGGAAGGAGAGCCAGAATTCATAAAGGTGAGGTTGGTGAAATGAAAGAGGACAGGATTGTATTCATCATGGCTTAGCAATGACACCGGTTCCTGGATGGTGGATGCAAGCCATCATTGTCATAGCCATACAGAACAGTTCTGGAAATGTGTCTGAACAACCTAAGTCTAGGGTCACTACGCCTAAATTATATGCGTATATTCCAGGAGGAGCCAATTTCATCTGTTGTCATCATTCTGAAGACTAGAATTCAAGAATTGTTTTTATGAGATTCAAGTTCTCTGTCTAGACTGATGATGGGGCAGGTAAGATCCTGGGACTCAGAAGAGGGTCAGCTAAGCAGCCCTTCAGAAGAGAACAATGCCTTTTCCTGCCTGAAGGAGACACTGCACTAATTAATGCTCAGTCCCTTTCCTAGCAGGCTTTCTGACCAGGCATTCAAAGATCATGTGATTCCATCGTTTTTAGGGTCTAAATAAGGTTGATTGGTTTCCAAGTCCTTAATGTGTCCAAAGCAACAAACGAGAGAGAGAACCAGAAACACAAATAATTTATTTGGCACCTTATATTGTGTTTATACATTTTGATATGTGCTTGTGTGTATGTGCACATATGTGTGTTTGTGGGTGCACATATGTGTGAGGCTATAGGTCAATTTGATTTAGCTAGACTGGCTGGCCAACAAGGCCCAGGGATTTTCCTGTCTCCATCTCCACAGTGCTGTGATGACAGATGCATGTTTTTGCACACAGCTTTCTTTTGGAAAATATATTTGTGTTACTCTTTTGAGAGTTTCATGCATTCATTTTATATATTCTTATCATATCCACTCATCCCCTTAACTGTTCCCAGATCCACCCATAGTTCCCACTCCTCCCCACTCCTTTCTTTTTTATAACCCACCAAGCCGAGTTTCTACTGCCCATGACTCATGGTGCTTGATAACTCACTGTGGGGTGTGATTGACACATTAGGGGACATACTCTTGAAGAAAACTGATTCTCCCTTCCTCTCAGGCTGTCAGCTGTCAATAGCTCCTCAGTTAGGGTTACTGGTGTATGAGCCCCACCCACTCTTTGCATATAACTTTTTCCACACATGATGTGAATCTGAACTCAGGTAAGCAGTTTATAGACCAAGTCATCTACCTAACCCCAGATCCTCACTTTGTGAGGCATGGCTTTAAACATTTTTACTTCACTTAGTGTCTTAGTTTGATTTTCCATTGCTGGAATAAAACACCACTACCAAGAGCAATTTGTGCAGAAAAGGGATATTTAGTTTACACTTCCCAGGTCATAGTTCATGGACAAAAGACAAGACAGGAACTCAAGGCAGGAACCCGGAGACAGGAGCTGAAGCCGAGGCTATAGTGGCATTTCATTTGTATTTTAGTAAATAAAACTGGCCTGAAGAGAGTAAAACAGCCCTGATGGTCAGCCTTACAGACCAGGCAGTGGTTAACACACACCTTTAATCCCAGTAGTCACACTAGTTGCCATGGAAACCGGGTGGTGCATACCTTTAATCCCAGTGGTGCACGCCTTTGCTCCCAGTTTTAGGATTATAAAATGGAAGGAAACAGCTCTTAGACACAGGCTTATTCTGAGATTCCTGGAGGCAGGATCGCCATTTCAGACTGAGGTAGAAGTAAGAGCCAGTAGCTGGCTGTTTTGCTTTTCTGACCTTCATGTTGAACCCCAATTTCTCTCTCAGAGTTTTTATTAATCATGTTTCAAGAAGCCATGGAGAAATACTACTTCCTGGCTCTCTTAGTCTGTTTTCTTTTAAATCCCAAGACCACCAGTCCAGAGGTGGCACCGCCCACAATGGGCACTGCCCTCCCATATCTATTGTAAATCAGGAAAATGTCCTGCAGGAGGTATTTTCTCAATTGAGGCTCCCTCTTCTCAGATAACTCTAGCTTGTGTTGAGTTGACAAAAAAAAAATCAAAACAAATAAGCAATCAGGACACTTAGTCTCTAACACAACTTCATCAGAGAGATACTATTTTTATGTACCCTTTTGAACATGAGCGCACCAAAGAACAGGAAGTTAAGTACCTTGCTGGAAGCTACCCAGCTCTAATACGACAGATCTGAACTCTCTGACCAAACATTCTTGCTCCAGACGCATGCTCAGAATTGCTGGGTGTCCTACACTGAGCAAATTGTGACTGTTGCCAACCGGACAACAGAGATTTGAAGAGTGGAGCCACTAGACAAATTTAAAATTCACCACAGCCTGGTGACATTTAAAATAAAATTTTCCGATTTTTTCAGGATATTTCAGGTTTAAAATATTAAAACTTTGCCTAATGTTTTTTCCTAATTTTCAATTCACAAAACAAAGTTCTGTACCCTAAGTCTTTTATATTCCTGAGAGAACAGTTTGGCTGTGGTTATAGTGAGCTGGGAACTGAGTGTTTGCTGAGGAATGCACCTGTGTCCTCCTGGGTAGCATTAGGGACTTTCTCCTAATATGAGAGCGTATCCTGGCATCTGCCAATGGAAGTCTGGAGCAGGAAGAATTCACTTAGATGGCCTTGGTTAAGGAGAAGGCTTAAAGAGCGGACACCATAAAAACAGCAGGACATATGCTCCAACCTACCAGAAATAAGAGTTCTGGACATGTATGTGCACATGGCACACACGAGACAGTTCTCACAGCCCGCAGTGTCACCTAGACTTGACTGCATGTTCCAGATGAAGAAAAGTCAAAGCTGTGATCATATGCTCCTGTCTCTGAGGTGAGTACAAGGAAGGAGGACGCTGACACATTACTGCCGGGCTCTACCCATATCAGCATCCTGAGCTAACATTTCAAGATTCATGTCCTCCCCTCCCAGAAGGAATGAGAAAAGATAAAAAGAACGAGAAAGTTTGTGAGGAGCCGTATATATGGTGACATGCAGCTGAAGTCAGCTAGGAGTGCAGCCCTCCACAAACTATTGAAACTTACTTAGTGCAGTTCTTACAATTCAATTGTGTGTTTTTTTTGTTTTGTTTTGTTTTTGAGCAGCAACTTTTTAGAAGGCAGTTTCGTGTTACAATGTGAGAAGGTTGGACACTTTCATGAAAGGAAGACACAAACAGTTCGGAATACAAATGGTACCCAGAGAACAGAGTTGGAACAAGGGTAGGTTCAGGTTTTTTAAGATATTTGAAACTAATAAACTTTAAGGGTGTCATTTAAGAACAAACATAATTATGAATATAAATAGAATAAAAATCAAATATTCATGTAGAAAGGAAAAGGCATCACAGCAAACTACAAGTACACGGGAGGATGAGGCAGGAGGATTGCTTCAAGTTCAAGGCCAACCTGAGCTACATGGCTGCATGTTAAAATTAATAATAATGGAAAATTAATAAAAAACTGATACACTGTTTCCCCATCCTCTGACATATTAGTCCTGTATTTCAGGACTGCAGTTAAACATGGATAGTATAAAGGTTGTATCATAAATCAGCAGGACAATTCCAGTTTTCTTGGCAGGTAATAAAATAAAGTATTTTCTCTTCCTTCCTTCATTTATTTAAATTTATTTTGTGTGTATGCATGTGTGTCCGTAACTGTCTTTTGTGTGCAATACGTCGACACTGGACATTTTCTTTTGTTGTTCCCCACCCCCACCTTATTTTTTGAGACAGAGTCTCTCGCAGAATCTGGAGCTCACTGTTTTAGCCAGGTTGACTGACCAGAAAAACCCTGGGGATTCTCACATCCCTGGTCTCTCCCAGAGTGGACTGGAGTTAGAAACACTCTGTCATGCCCAGCTTTTATGTAGAATTTGGGGAGTCCAAGTTCACGTCCTTATGGTTGCACAGCAGTGAGACATCTCTCCAGGCCCAAACATTTTAAATCCACAGTATAGCTGAGGCTGTGGAAGAAGGCCAGATAGCTAGGGTAACAGCCCTGAAACTCACCCCACAGTGTCTTCAAGACACCTCCAGCAAGCGGACAACTTCCAGTGCAAGTTGGAGAGCCAGGAGAAGGCTCAGTAAAGGGTAATTGCGTGAGGGTGATGGGAGCTAATCACCTACAGAGAATACTCACATAAGTGGCCATTGGAAGACTGGAAATCACCGCCAGGCTCAGCAAATTTGGCCATAAGGGCACCAAGAGCAATTCAGAGGTTTCAGTTGCTGTTTCAGTGTCTATACCAGCAAAATAAAGGAGGAGCTGTATGAATCTGGATCCTGCCAGGAAGCAGCAAGAAAGGGAGGGCTTCTATAGTACTAACCGAAGGGCAAACATACTCTCAGATGCAAAAGACCAGGAGTAAGCATCCTAAGAGATAGCTTTCAAACACTTATTCCAAACAGAGGAAACCCAGTACCTGCATTGCCAGCGGTGGCGTTCAAGTGTCCCACCTAATCACACAGTATGATAGTTTGAATGTTACTGGGACCCCATCTCATACGGAGTGGCACTATTAGGAGGTGTGACTTTGTTGGAGTGGGTATAGCCTTGTTGGAGGAAGTGTGTCACTGTGGTGGGCAGGCTTTGAGGTTTCCTATGCTCAGGCTACTGCCCAGTGTCACAACTGACTTCCTCTTGCCTACAAGATATGGTACTCTCAGCTTCAGAAGCACATCTGTCTGCACGCCGACATGCTCCCCGACATGATGATAACGGGCTGAACCTCTAAAACTGTAAGCAAGCCACCCCAATTAAATGTTTCTTT
The DNA here is from genome assembly GCA_001685075.1 of Bramus lutescens. NCBI lineage: Eukaryota > Metazoa > Chordata > Mammalia > Rodentia > Cricetidae > Bramus > Bramus lutescens. The sequence goes on along the minus strand of LOEQ01003286.1, from coordinate 79,319 downwards.
ATAAGAGTTGCAATAGTCATGGTGGCTTTTCACAGCAATGAAAAACCTAACTAAGACACACAGTGCATCAGCTTTGGAATAACTGGGGCTTAAAACAGTGTTAACTCCCAGATTCAAAACAAAATGTATTGGTTCTTGTGAACCTTATTGCCTCACTACCCTAAAACTACACCTAATCCCTTTCACCTCTAGTTATCTTAGAGACAAATTCTAGGCACTATTAGCCTTTGTTCACAAGTATTCTAGAGTGTATCTTTAGGAGATAGAGCTTCTCAGCCAGATGTGATGGGTGCACACCTCTAACCACTGGGGTGCTCAACAAATTCTGAGCTCAAGGTCAGTCAGGGCTTGGTGAGATTCTAACTAAAAAACAGACCATGACAAAACTAAAACAAAAAATGACTGCCAAGCTAAATACCAAATACCTTTAAAATAATGATCATAACCATACTATGACTACCACACTCTTGACATTGATACTCTATGAATTCGGACAAATATGTAGCCAAATGCTCCTTTGATTGATATCAATAATTAAAAAGCAGACCAACAACAAAAAAAAAAAGACAAAACTCAGACCCAAACGTAACAGTGAAAAGCTGTGTCTGGACCACAGTTCACCCCATCTGTGAACACATGAGAGAAAATCCCCTAGACCTTGATTTTCCAATTACAAAATGGCCCACCCTGTTCTCTTTTCACTGTTGCTCCTGGGAGTAAGTTGTTTAACTTTCTGAACTTTAGTGTCTCTGTGTGAAATTAGAAAAATGACCGACAAGAATGGTAGGATAATACCACAAAGTATGAGGCTATTATGCATATTAATTAAAAGAGCTTAAACATGGCATGCTGTTGGTATGCAACCATCACTCAACTTCTCTCTCTTGTTTGAATCACAAACTAATTTGCAGCAATGTTGCTATTTTTAATAGTGTATAATCCAGGCTCTGATTTTTATCCCTCATGTATTTTCAACAATCTGGCAGAGAGAGTAGTTTAGGTTGAATGTAATCCAAGGCCCAGAGAGATTTATTGTTTTGCCCAGAGTGCACAGCTGTTAAATGGCAGAAGCCGAGTTTCCATAGTGAACTCTTGACTCTCCCTGTTCTTCTGAACCTGTGACATCAAACGAAAGTTAAGTTGTACTTTGAATATTATGTTCAGAGAAAGGTTGATATATAACAGCCTCAAGAAAAATTGTCACTTAGAATAATTACTTTCTACAATTTTTGAACTAATAGAGAGAACAAAGTTACTTTTTAAAAAAACCTCATTTTTGACTGTCCGGTGTACTATAAACTTCAGTTTTTCTCTCTCCTAAAAGAAAAGTAGCTAAGCTGGCTGGTGGTGGCACTCACCTTTAATCCCGGCACTTGGGAGTCAGAAGCAAACAGATCTCTGTGTGTTTGTGGCTAGCCTGGTCTACAAGAGCTAGTTCCAGGACAGGCACTAAAATTACACAGAGAAACCCTGTCTGAAAAAACAAAACAAACAAACAAAAAAAGAAAACCAAAAGAAAGAAAAAAAGGACCTAAGTGATAATAACACACATTCTGTAATTAACTACAATGAAACTTGTGTCCAACTCCACATATAAAATTTAAATTTTAAAAGTCACATTTTAGTATAGGGGCATACAACTGTTATCGCAGCACTCAGGAGGAAGAGGCAGGAGGAGGCCAGCCTGGGGTACATAGGGATTTCCAGTCTATTTGGAGCTATAAAATGAGAGCCTGTCAAAGAGGAAGAAAAGAAAGAAGGAAGGGAGGAAGGAAGGAAAGTAGGAAGGAAGGAGAAGGAGAGGGGTGGGGAAGGGAGAGAAAGAGAGGAGGGAAAAGAGGCTGGCTGTGGTAGTACAGATCTTTAAAAAACTCAGGAGGTAGAGTCAGGCAGGTATCTGTGAGTTCAAGGACAGCCTGAATGAACTACAGGAATAAAGATAGACCAGCCAAGGTCTACATAGTGAGATTCCATCATAAAATAAAAGTGAAAAGTGCTGAATGTTTATTGACTTTAAATGAACAATCACATGTAGATTACAATGTTTATAAATTAGTGAACAAAGACTTTTTTTTTAATTTTTCTCATAAAATGAGACTAGACCGCCCATACCTACAATTTGGCCAGAAGCTTGGTGCAGTCAGTGTTCCTTTTGTAAACAGGGTGGCAATTATTTGTGATTCTGGGTGTTTCAAAAGTCAGAAGTCACAGAGTGGCTGTAGCTCCCAGCAGGTCCTTTCCTAGGGCACAGGCTCTGGCTGCCAGTGTTATCNATTTGCTCACATGTGTTTACACCTGGATGACTGCTAAGCCTCTGCTACAGAAGCTCTGGGAACTTTTTTCTCAGCTCAGTGGTGCTCTATTTTTCATTGTATGTGCCTACCTTTCGGCTTAAAATTCTTTTTTTGGAGGGTAGGGTATTTGTAGTTTGTGTGTATGCATATGAAACTACCTCCCTTTGATTTTCTTACAGATGTCTGTGGAGCAAAGGTAAATGATCCTGGGCCTGCTGTCTAGTATTTCCAGGACGACCAAGATGAGAGGCCAAAAGTGGTACTCTCAAACTTGTCTGGCCATGGGTAACCATTAACCATCAAGCAGCTGGGGAATTTAACATGACCTCAGACTATCCAAGTGATGTTAGAAACAAGGAACACTGCCTTGAGTGGTGACAACAATGACCCCAAACAGCAACAAACAACTTAGCAAGAGAAAACTGTAGGAGGGCTTTGCAGCTACTCAAGTTGGTGTCACCTGAAGACTCTGAGGTCAACATGCAGGGGCCAGGAAGATTTTCTGGCCTAGGAAATTGAGCACCAGAGTATAAAGACCATAATGAGAGTTTCCCTGTTTATTTCCATATTAGTGAAACCCTACCATGGCCTCTTTCACGTCTGACAGCTACCATTTTAAGAGAAAGGTGGAAGTTTCAAGCCTAGGCAAAATGAGAATTCTGAAGATGAGGATAGTATTTTGATTTGTTTCTTTAAAAGATTAGAATATAGAATTACAAAAAGGATGATAATAGGGAAGTGACCAGCAGAGGCCATGAACACGGGACACCAATGACTAAACAAGATGAATCGGGCTTAACCTGCATTTTGAAGTCCCGCCAGTGGCAGAAAGCAGGTTTATTAATCATTAAAATGAATTGACTGTGAGGATGTCCAATTTCCTGTTCTGAAAGTATAATTTATTAAAATTTGAAACATGCTTCCAGATTTTATGAATATTGACAATAATCATCTAAGGTTATTTTTATTTATATACATGCATGGGGTCTGTGTGAGTGTATGCCACATGTGTGTGCCCAATGGAGGCCAGATGAGTGCATCAGATCCCATGGAGCTGGAGTTACAGGTGCTAATAGCAGAACTCAGGTCCTCTGGGAAGAGGGGTAATCACTCAGAACTACAAAGTCATCTCTCCAGCCACTCAGGCTATTAAAGATACAACTAAGAAAATAAAGGAGTTGTCCTTACTCCCAAGTGCAGAGCAAAGGACTTTGCAGTGCAGCTGATGAATAGTTGGGTAAGATGAGAATGTTGCTTTTCAGTGCACAGTGAGAGAGGGATCTGACGTGTTTATAACTGGGGACTAGCCACTGTTTATACCCATGTCTTACGGCATCTCATAAAGAACAGACAAGGAGAAGCAATCTGGAGAGAAGGCAGAGCAATGTTGAATCAAAAACAAAATTGTCTCTTAACCAGCTCATGGAATGGGTGTGAAGAGGCTCAACAGCTGAGAAATAAGCCTCCAGGATCTTCAGGCTCATGCTCACACGGGGGAATAAGTGCTCTTAAAGGCATTTGGAATCAAGGTGTACACTTGTTTAAGATTAGCAAAGCTGCTTAGGGAAAAAAAAACATTAAAAATAAATGAAGAGGGCTAATGAGGTGGCCCAGTGGTTAACTGCTTTAACCACATCCAGAGGACTGAGCTAGGTTTCCAGCACCTGCATCAAATGGCTCACAACCACCTCTAACTCCAGTTCCACGGAACCCAGTGCCCTCTTCTGGCCTCCATGATACCTGCACATATGTGGTGCAGGGTTAAGAGTATATACTATAATTCTATAACTATAATCCTATAGTTAGATTATAGGACTCTAATTTGGTTCCCAGCACACATGTTAGCTAGCTCACATTACCTATAACCCCAACTCCAAGGAATCTATCCCTTCTCATGGGCATATAACCACAGACTTGTCCACATTTAAGCACAGAACTTAAAAATATATCTTTAAAAGGAAAGAATGAACTGGGCATGATGGTGTACACTTCTAATCCAGCACTGAGGAGGCAGAGGTAGAAGGATTTCTGTGAGTTTGAGGCCAGCCTTGTCTACACAGTCAGCTCCAGGACAGCCAGGTAGAAAGACCCTTCTCAATCCTGCTCCCCAAAACGGATTAGAAATGAAAATGCTAATTATTATAACAGAACCAAATTTGTCATGCTTCATTTAAAATTTTGTATTTTTAATGGTATAACTAGAATATAGCCATTGGAACTTGAAAAATTAAAGTTGTATGCCATGCAAAGAAATTGGACTTAGAGAGGTCCTCAGCACAGTTTAAGGAATGGTAAAATCTGATTTGCATGTTAGAAACATGCTTCTGGGGCTGGATAGTTTGGATCACAGCTGCAGCCTTAAGGACCATAGACATAGCTTTACAAAGCGCCTGACTGTGCTCCAGATGTCACACATGGAATATTAAGGTTGAATGTTTTTCCTGCTAGGTTTTGATCTTGCTTTCATTTGATTCTTACTATTTTCTTTGCCTTTGGAGTAGGACTTCTTTTCTCAGACCACAGTATCTTGGATGTATGTAGCTTCCTTTTACGTTCCCAGCTGCTCACAATTAATACTTTGCCTTGAGTGCCATAGGCTTTGGACTTGGGTTTTTTTGTTTGTTTGTTTGTTTATTTGGGGTATTTTTTTGTCTTTTTGTTTCTGTTTTGCAATACTGAAACAGTTGAGACCTTGGATAAATTTAGGGATACACTTGATTCTTTTTGCCTTGTCAGACCAACATGAAACCTTGGGAGCTTGAGGTAGGATGCAATGGTTTAGATCTGGAATATTACTCATAGCTCCATATGTTAAACTTTAGTTTTTATCTTGGCAATATTGAAAGGTGGTAGAACTTTTGAAAACCAGAACCTAGTGAGGCTTTTAGAATACTGGAGGAATGTTCTTGAAGATAATTGTGGGTGTTAGTATCTTTTGGCTTGTAGCCAACATGAAGTATGCTCTGCCATGTGCTCCCATCATGAGGTATTGCCTGACCACAGGCCTAAAAGCAATGTGGTGAAGCAAACACAAACTGAAACCTCCAAGAGAGTGGACCAAAACAAGTCTTTCCTCTTTTGAAGTTCATGAAGTGGCAGTCTGAGAGGTGAACTATAGAAAACTTAAGAGAGATAGGTCAACCCGTCTAGAGCTGTGTTGTTAGCTTTTGTCAGCTTGACACAAACTAGGATCACATGTGAAAAGGGACCCTCTAGTGAGGACTTGTCTCTAGCACATTGACCTATAGGCATGTCTGTGGGATATTTTCTTGACTAATGGTTGATATGGGAGAGCCTAGGCTACTGTGAGCAGTACTAACCCTGGCCAGGTGGTCCTAAGATGCATAAGAAAGAAAACTGAGCAAGCTTATGAAAAACAAGCTGTAAGCAGAGGTTCCTGCCTCTGTTCCTGCTTTGATTTCCTGCCCAGATTTCTCTCGGTGATGAACTGTTAAGATGGAATAAACCCATTCCTCTCCAAGTTGTCTGTGCTTTATCACAGCTACAGAAAGCAAATGAGAGCAGAGATTATTTCAAATGCCTAGAATAGACGATGATGAGCATCTAAGAGGAGCCCCAAGGCAATGATATGAGCATTACAAGGAATCTGATCTCTGTAAGAGTCTTCACATGGGTTTCACGTAAGTAGGAGACTAATTAGTTGAGAAGAAAAACATGGGGCTGAAGATGCTGCTCAATGTTATGGCTGTATTGAACTGGTGTCTTATCAGAGCATTAGCCAAACTAGATAGTACAGAAAGAAAAGTAGAATTAGGGAAAACAATAATGACATTAGTTGAAGATATTTGAGATTTGAAGCAGAAATATTCAGGCTGGCTTCTTTCATGTTTCCCTTAACTATAGTCTCTCCGTGGCCATAAGCAGACTCATGTATACATACTTTGAAGCTCTGTGGCTTCAATGGTAAATTTCTTTTTCTACTGCTAAGTGAAAAATTCCCAGAAAAGCAGTGACCGTAACCCTAGGTCAGACAAGCATTGTGAGCAAGGTGACATTATTGGCTAGAATAGCCTCACTTTCCTACCCCAATGACTAGAGAGACAGAAGTATGTGTATGTGAATTCCTGCATTTAATTTCTCAAAAGTGCAAGACACGGTGGTGAATGGGTGCATACCTTTAATTCCAGCACCTGAGAAGGCACAGGCAAGCAGCTTTCTGTGAGTCTGAGGCTAGCCTGGTCTACATAGTGAATTCCAGGTGAGCCAAATCTACATAGCCTTTCATGCTGGGCAAGCTGGTGCATGTCTGCACTCCTAGCACTCAGGAGGTTGTCGGAGGAGCATCACTGTGGCCTGAGATATAGAGTGTGACCTTGTCTCAAACAAAACAAAGGAGCTGTGGAACTGGAAGGATGAACCCCATAGATACCCCTACTATTTCAATTACTCTGGATCTCTGTAACTTAAAACATACTCCATTATTGAGGGTAGGGAATGACTTGCAGTATAAAGTGTTTGCAACATGTTAGGATTTCAATCTGAAACTTAAAAACCTACACAGAAATTCAATGTACGCAATGAACACTTGTGATCCCAGCACACTCCTACCTGGAGATGGGAGGTAGAAAGGAGAAATTCCAAGAGCTCATCAGTCCATAAACCTGGCCTAGACAATGGAAGACTAGCAATCCCTATCTCAAACAAGGTGGAATGTGAGGACTGACATTTGAGGTTGTCAGGTTGCCATCTGACCTCCACATGGGTGCTGTGGTACACGTGCATCTGCATTCACACACAGGAATGGGTACACATACATACACTCATACATCACACACCCACAAACACACTACGCCCTCCATTATTGAGACATTGTCACTAGACTGAATTAAGCCAGAAGGAAGATTTGGCTTCAAAACTTTTGTGACTTTGAAGTCATTTTTACCCTTTGAATCTATTTTCTCATCTGAGAGATGCATTATAAATACATCAAAGAGCTATTACTGGATGGTATGAAATAATGTGTCTAAGACTACTTTGAAAATTGCAAAGCTCCATAAGTTGAGAGATCTTTCATTCAATGAGCATAGAGTACCTGCTGTGGGCTGTGAACTCTACTAGGTGCTATGAATGCAAAAATGAGTACAATAGGGTTTTTTTCCCCTCATATCATATAGGACCTTGTTAACATCCAGTACATAAATAGTTTCAGTACATCTTAACTTGTGTAATCTTTAAAATAGATCAAGTGGTTGAGAATTGGCTCAGAGGTTAGAGTAGTTTAAGAACCATGGGCATAGCCTCTATCTTATAGAGATGGTTTTCAAAATCTGAGTGTAGCCTGAACTACTTGAAGAAAATCTTTCATTTTACCACTATCATTTCTTGACATTCTTTTCTATTCGGTTCACCTCTTACAAAACGATTTCCTCTTAAGGTAGGTGACAATGATGGCCCCTGTCTGGCATCTTTCTTTAAATATGCTCCTGAGGCTTATTCTGAACAGAATGCATCACATTCCTCTATGCACAGTTAAACACCGATGCAGTAGTTTTTACCACAGCCCTCCCTCCCCCACAATTTTATTACTTTTCCCAAAGAAGCCAATTCTGAACTTTATTCATGTTGGGTTTTGTTCTTATCTTTTCTTGGTATAATTCTCTTATTAAATTATATCACCCTTGCCAAGCTCCTGCTTTGAGAACGAGTTGATAAACGTGAGATCTAAGAAGTTATTTTACAATTCTTTAACCATTAAACCTAAAATTGCCCATTATCATTTATGTCAGTCCAATTGAGAGCGATTTGGATTTTACAAATCATCTTGAACCACACTTTCACAGATGACCTCTTACAAATTTCAAACTGATTAAACAATAAATTATAACAGACTTTTTTGAGAACTACTTGTCAAAAGTATTTACTTGCCTGTGCAAAACATTTACATGGCCAGCACATGCTTTTGTAATGCGAGCTGAGCCTATTACATTAAGCTCCTAACTATACCAGAATTGTGTGAAATTTCCAAGCCTATGGCGGCTTAGTGAGCACAAGATTCACTTCCATGCATGGCAGGTACCAGTCTTCTGTCAGTTAAAGTTTGGTCATAGCTTCCTAACATACTTTTCTTGAAACTCATTGCTCTGGTTTGTTTGTTCATTTCTGTCCTCAACAAGTATTTCTTGAAGGCCTGTTCTATGCCAGATGATATCCTTGGTAGACACAAAGTTAACAAGGTAAATTCTTCACCCTTGAGATCATTATCAAGCAGTGCAAAGGATGGAGAAACAAATGTAAGTTCAACACAGGATTTGTAGTGCATGTGCAAAGGATAGTTTCCCCCGTGTGGTCGTTCCTTTGAGAAGTTTAGCCTACACTATTGAACTGAAAGAGTTGCTCGCATTGGTCAGAAATGGCCATATAATTGTTTCAGAGTAGTCCAAAGACTCTCCAGATTTTCTGATAGAATTTTAAAGGAGGCACTGTTATTTATCCCACCAAGAGCCCTTATGTTAAAGGCTTGATTGCCAGCCTGTGGAACTTGTTGAAGTGGGATCCTGAGGTGGACATATTTGGGTCAATGGAACTACCTGCTTAAAAGAGGTCTGGGGAACCCAGTTCCTTGATGCCTCTCTCTTCTGCTCCCTGGCCATGAGGAAAGTGCAACTTCTCTCTCCATGATGCTGCTTCATCACAGCTTTGAAAATAGTTTGGCCAAGAGGTCATGAATTAGATCCTTCACAACTGTGAGCCAAGGTAATTTCTTCTTTTTATAAATTTACCACCTCCCCTGCTACTGAAGATCGTGTGGAGCCACACACCTCACACAAGTAGCACAGCCCACCTCTCGACTTATTTCTCTATACCCCACATGTTTTTTTAACCATAGAAATTATGTTTGGAGTACTAGATGAAATCTCAAAGTAGCTTTAGTTGCCATTTTCCTAATGGCAAAGGGTGATGAACATTTTAAAAATTATTTCTCAGCCACTTGTATTTCTCACCACGAAGCCCTGGCTGTCCTGTAACTTGCTGTGTAGACTGGGCTAACCTTAAACTCACAGAGACCCACCTGCCTCTCTCTCCCAAGAGCTAGGGTTACAGGCATGTGCCACTATGTCTGTTACATGCTCCGATTTTAATTGGGTTGTTTTCTTAATGTTCAGGTTTGTTGTTGTCTTAGCACTTTTTTATATTCTAGATAATAGACCCCTGTCAGATGTATGGCTGGTAAAGACTTCTGTCTACACAATAGTATGTCTATTCCCTGGACTGCTACTCTTATTCTCAATAAAAAGCTTTCTAGTTTCATAAGGGTCCATTTGTCAGTTGTTGTTTTTAATGCCTGTGTGACTGGGGTCCTGTTCAAAAGGCCTTTCCTGACCTATGAGTTGAAGTATATCTCCTGCTGTCTCTAAATATATCAAACTATTAGGTTTTATATTGAAGTCTGTGGTAGTTTGGATAAAATTGGCCCCCAGAAGTTCATAGAGAGTGGCATTATTGGAGGTGTGATCTTGTTGGAGTAGCTATGGCCCTGTTGGAGGAAGTGCATCACTAGGGGTATGAGCTTTGAAGTCTCAGAAGCTCAAGCCAGGTCTGGTGGCTCACAATCGCTTCCTGTTGTCTGCAGATCAAGATGTAGAACTCCCAACTACCTCTCCAGCACTTATGTCTGCCTGCATGTCACCATGCTTCTTGCCTTGATGATAATGGACTAAATCTCTGAACTGTAAGCCAGCACTAATTGAATGTTTTTCCTTTATAAGAGTTGCTTCATATATGGTATATAATATAGTATTGTCTTGTGCAGGGTAAGAAAGAAAGATCAAGCTTTATTCATCACCATATAGCTATCCAGTTTGGCTCTCGCCATTTGTTGGAACTTTTGTCTTTTCCCCAGAATAAACTTTAGCTTGCCAAAAAGTCAGGAGGCTGTAGGAGTGTGGGCTTTTATATGAGTCTTCAATTCTGTTCCATTGATCAATGTGTATTTATGCAAGAACATGCTGCTTTTATTACTACACCTCTGCAATATAACTCAAAATTAGAGATGGTGATACCTGCCAGTAGCGGTTTTATTGTTTATGACAGTTTTGGCTATCTTGAGTATTTGTGTTTCCATACATATTTTGAATTAAAAAATATCTGTGAAAAAAAGTATTGGAATTTTGATGGGTGTTGCATTGAATCTGTAGATTGCTTTTGGTAGAATGGGCATTTTCACCTATGAATACAGGTGTTCTTTTCATCTTCTGGGGTCTGCTTCAACTTCTTCAGTGTCTGAGAAGTGTTCTTTGTACAAGTCTTTCAATTCATTACAGATATTTCTGAGGTCATTTTTAAAATGAGACTGTTTCCCTGATTTCTTTTTTGATGTATTTGTTCTTGGTACATGGGAAGGCTTCTGATTTTTTAAAGTTAATTTTGTGTTATACTACTTTCCTGAATATATTTATCAGTTGTAGGAATTTTCTGGTGGAATCTTTAGGATTTTATTTATTTATTTTTCATTATTACTATTATTATTATTAAAAATTTCCACCTCCTCCCCTGCTCCCAATTCCCTCCCCCTCCCTTTCCAGTCCAAAGAGCACTCAGGGTTCCCTGCCCTGTGAGAAGTCCAAGGTCCTCCCCCCTCCATC
>LOEQ01003286.1:19868-45561 GCA_001685075.1 Bramus lutescens | reverse complement strand
GGCCGAGTGCTCGCGCGGGTCCCCTCCCGGTGTCACCGCCCCGCCCCCCCAGCTCCGCTCCCTAACTCCTTATGACTCCCTGGCTGTGGGCGGTTCCCTCCCCTTCCCCTCAGACTGCACAAAGAGCGCCCCCCCAGACCTTCAGCCTCCCGGAGTGCTCGCTCGGAAGTGATGGCCTCGGTCCGCCAGCCTTCTTCAGGTGACCGACGGCCTTTAGCGGACCGTGCTGGCCGTGTCTTTTTCTTAAGTTTTCCTTTCTAACTCAGGGAGAGATAGGTGGTCCTCCCGGATGGCTCCCTCTGCTCAGATCCGGAAGTTCAGATGCTGATGGTTTTTTTTTTTCCAGACTTTTATTTTCCCTCCCGTTTGGACACAAGAGAAAGAGCTCCAGAAGTTGTTTACAAGCCAGAGAACAGTTCACTAAGTGAAAACGTTAGGCAGCACATGTCCTCAGAAGATAACAAAGTAGATGCTGTAATTAGTGTGGTTGGTGTCGGAGCAATATTATTCTTTCCTATTTCCAGCTAAATATTTGATGATGTAAGCACGATTTTTGTTTTGAGATCCCTGTGGTGTCGGAGACTTGAGTTTATACACAGTTGGTTGTGTTTCATTACTTTGGAGTATTCAAGAGATATTTACATCTGATTTAAATTTTGCCTCTAAACTGATTTTGGTTAATATTTGGTTTGTTTTAATATACGCATATTTTGGCCACTCAAAGCTTAGAGGGAGGACTGAAGCACTTATGTTAATTCTGAAAAAGTTGGACAGTTCATTTTTTTAACACGTGAATCTAGGAGGGTTGATTATGATAACAAAATTATTCATTGCTTCTCCCCATAAATTTCTTCTTGAAATGCCTTTTTCTTAGGTCCCGGCATAAGCCTAGTATATTGGGCCATCAGATGTAAGCGTAAGTGCATTGCCATGATAGTTGGTGCATCTTTAAGTTAGAGACCTGAGCAGTGTACAACTGTACACTACTGTGCCTGTGGAATCCTTTGGAAGTGCAAAGTGGAATTTCCTGTCATTTGAAAATGTCATTATATAACATTTTAATTACAATTAGCTCTTGTAAGCAGCTCTTCACAGCTTCTTCTAAATGAATAGATTCTGTTCTTAATTTGCATACTTCTAAAAGTAAAATGTCATGAAGTTTTTGGAAAGAGCATATATTGCCTACTTTTGAACCATGAAAAGCACACTTTGATTTTGATAACATGCCATTAAAATGGCATTTTTCTTTTTTATCAGTGCTGTTATAATTATAAATTTTATGGTGTGCTTGTATTTTCTGGAGGTTGGCATAAATGGCACTTATTTTGGCATTGTAGCAAAAAACATTTTTGTGTTTATTAAATTATATTTAGGGCCTTTTTTGTTAGTAAGGTCAATTTTGGCAGTAACAAGCAAGCAAATAAAAGAATGAAAAAGAACTTTAAATATGACAGTTTAAATAATGGAAACAAAATAAAGAACACCAGATGCAATTATGCTTTACAATAAGAAAGTTTAACTCAGCCAGGTAGTGGTGGCACACGCCTTTAATCACAGCACTCAAGAGGCAGAGGCAGGCGGATCTCTGTGAGTTCAAGACCAACCTGGTCTACAAGAAGAGCTAGTTCCAGGACAGGCTCCAAAGTTTCAGAGAAACTCTGCCTCGAAACCCCACCCCACCAAAAAAAAAGAAAGAATAACTCCCTCTGAAAAAATAATAGTTCTTATTAAGTGTTACTTTAATATTAATCTTTACGTTGTCAATATATATCTAGGACATTTTTTTTTGGTTTATTGTAGTCTCAGTTGTAATAAAAGTTACTGCATTTAAAGTATATACTGTTTATTAAAATATTTCTACATCACGTAACATACATGACCATAAAATTTACTTCATTCAAATATTTCATTTGGTCATGAAACAAATGTAATTGATCCAATATTTGTCAAAAGTTTACTTAGAGAGTTATATTTTTAAAGCTTCTAAATTGTTTGAAATTTTTTAGACTGAAAACTAGTTTAATATGAATTTCTCGATGTTTATCTGTCAAACACACTTTTAGGTATTTAAATATTAAGTTATGTAACCAGTTTTAAAACGTGTTTAATGACCGAACACTGTTACTTTACCATATCTTTCTTGTCTTGGGAATACTGTTTTGCTCTAGACATTGGTTTAACTTTAATGAAATATTTGTTTGTAAATGTACATTCAGTTTCTTTTTTAATCATACTGCAGAATTTGGAGTAGTTTACAGGAGTTGGAATTGTCTTAATATAATGTTTGCTTCTAGACTGGCAAAACTATGCAGTTGAAACCATTACTTTGTCTTCATACTTACTGTAGTGTTTCTGTGACTTTTGACTCTTGCTAGTAACACGGAGACTTAGTAAACAAGGAGGCATTAGTAGAGTGAACAGGAGCTTTGATGGCCAGAGACTGAAAGGGGTGTGGAAGGATATTTGTTACAGAAACAACAAAAATAGGCTATCAAAAAATTTAAACTCCATTGGCAGTTTCCAGCTTTTATATCATAATGTTTATTAATTTTTTTCATTGGAAGCATGGCAGGAAACATTTTTGTGAGGCCCAAAACCCTACATTTTATTTTTAAGAAAACTGGGATTAATAAAAGCATTAAAAATCTCCAAATGGCTATTGCAGTAATTTTAGAGAATCTAGAACCAAATTTGAGTAGAACCAAATATTTAAATAATCTTACTGATATTGGTGATTCATCACCTTCATCAGAGTTCCTAGTGAAGTGTTGCCTGGGTAAAGGAATTTGCTCAATTGAAGTTTTGGTACATAGCCTTAAATTGCAGATGTTAATGTCAACTGAATATCTACCAAAACTGTATTGAAGGATCTAAATATGACAAGGATTTTTTACTTTCTAGAATAGCACAAATAGCTTTTGTACTAGTGGTGAGTTTTATGAAAGTACAGGTTGCATTTATGATTTGCTACATATTGGCCTTTGTTCTTAGGTATCTTGTGTACTTTATTTGATATTCACAAAACACTTGTTAGGTGTAAGGTATTTTACTTCCATTTTATGAATTAGGAAACTAGCCTCAGGAGTGTTAAGTTGTCTGGCATGACAGCACATGTTATTAATTCCAGCACTCAGGAGGCAGAAGCAGGAGGATTGCTCTGAGTTCAAGGTCAGTCCAAATAGTGGGTTCTGGGCTAGCTAGGACTAAGTAGTGAGACCCTGCCTCAAAAACAAAAACCAGAAACTAACCAACAAACAAACAAGAATGTTAAGTAAATTTCCTATGGTTATGCTGGTAACTTTAAATTTGAACTCTGATCTGTGTGTTTTCAATTACATCATTAAGTTGTCTCAGTTCTTTGGATTCATAAATGTTTTGTATTCCAGTGTTGTATGAAAATTTCTAAAAATTGGTCTAAATGTTGTTAATCAGAGTTAGCTTTGTTGTAAATTCTAAGATACCGCTAGAAACAGTAAAAGTGGTGTTCATATTTCATTTGGTAGTGCATAATTTAACTGTGCTTGATTAATTTCAAATAGGGTACACTATTCCACAAAGAGTAGTCATATAAACAACCTTCTCCAGACTTTCTTCTCTTTACAATGACTGTTTCTGATGAGAGACATTAAAAGCTTGTTGAAAATCTGCCAAAGATTGATCTCTCAAATTCATAAGTTAAATTTTAAGTTTGTGTATAACCTAGTTCTGTGTTGGCACTTAGAAGGTGTTCATTATATTGATAATAGGCTCCATTTCTTACCTACAATGAGGACTGTCCTGATCATTTTATGAGAATTTCATTATAATTACTGCCCTATGTAGTTACTGTTAACCCTTGTATCCTTGTATTCTTCATCCATGGATTCTACCAAAAGCCTCTATTCCCGAGTGCTTAGATCTCTGAGTTTGAGGTCAACCTGATCTGCATAAAGTTCAAGGAAAGCCAAAGAGACTCTATCTCAAAACAAGGAGGTGGGGGTAGACAGATGGCTCAGTGGTTAGGAGCTCTGGCTGCTCTTTTAAAAACACAGGTTCAATTCCCAGCACCCACATGACAGCTCACAATTGTCTGTGATGCAGCTCCAGGTGTTTTGACACCCTCAGACAAACATGTGGACAAAACACCATTGCACATAAAGTAAAAATAAATAAATCGTTAAAACCAACTCCATCTGTATTGTGCACACACAAACGTTTTTCATGTCATTCCCGAAACATAGCATTTGCATTGTATTGAAGGATGTGTGTAGATGATATTACAGTTATTCCTTGAAATCAGTAGGGATTTCATTTCATGACACCTCTAGATCTCAGAATTCTTGGATGCTTAACTCTTTTGTGTGAAATGGCATGCTATCTGCATGTCTTCAATTGCCTGTCAGTTGTTTACAATACCCAATCCATATATGCTAAAGTGATACATTATAAAGATGAACTGATATACAAAGAATTATATGGTATTGAGTGTAGATTTGTACACTCAATTTGTAGATAAAAGATTTGTAATGTCTACTTTGCCTAATTAGTTAATGGTTTACTGTCTTAGCACATAGACATTTTATTTATTGGAAAGTAATTATGACAGACTTTGGAATTTACTTTTCCTTGTAGAAGATATGCCACCTAGTATGCTAATATGTGTTAAGTAGCACGTACTTTATACCTTAGTCTTTCTGTTTTCCCTTCCCTGTAGTTACAAAGGGATGGCTATTCTGGCTGTTTGAGAGCTTTCATTGAACAAATTACACACAATTTTTTTCTTTTATTTAACCTCAGGCATACTGTACTGAATCATTATTTGTCATAGTAAGTACTCCTGGACCACCACTTTTCCCTCCTCACAATATCTGCGCTGTAGACAGAAGTTTCTGTCCTGCCCGGCCCCACAGCTGTTCAGTCCCAAAGAAACACAGAGAGGCTTATATTAATTACAAACTGTTTGGCCTATTCAGGCTTATTACCAACCACCTCTTACAACCTAAATTAACCCATAATTCTTATCTGTGTTTAGCCATGTGGCTTGGTATCTTTTCTCAGTAAGGCATTCAATTGCATTGAATATAATCTTTTTAACTTGGGTTTCCACCTACTTTAGATAAACTTATTCATATTATTGCTTGTTGATGTAGTGTAACAGCATTGACTGTAGTTTCATTGAGTAGATATCTCCCATTGTTTGATATTTGAATATTTAACTCTTATTGGTGATTTATTTTTTGCTTTTCATAATGGTGAGTAAAGATACTATGGACAGCGTGTTTCCTGTGTTTATGAAGGCTGAAAGTGTATGTGGAGGCTCACTTGATGCTTTACAGAGCATGCTAATGCTTTTAGCATTAGGAGGTGATACTGAACTTCGTTGGGGTTATATGAATTTATAATCATGCCAACAAATATATGAGAATAAAGGTTCTTTTGTTACCTGTCCTTTCAACACCTTATATTATCATTTTTAACTTTTACAAATCAAAGGGCCATAATACTTTGTCTCTTGATCTTAATGATGCTTCCTGATTATCGTGATATAGAATATTTCTCTTTTTAAAAATTAGCTTTATTATTTTGAAGTATGTATGGTTGTGTATGTGTTCAACATGGATATTTGCATTTGAGTGCAGGAGCTCCCAGAGGCTAGAAAGAAGCATTTGAATCCCTGGAGCTGGAGTTACAGATGGTTGTGAGCTTCCTGACTTGGATGTTGGGAACCAAACTTGTGTCCTCTGGAAGAGAATCAAGTGCTCTTAACTACTGAGCCATCTCTCCAGGCGCCTTGGAAATTTTCTCTGAGAGAGAGAGAGAGAGAGAGAGAGAGAGAGAGAGAGAGAAAGAAATTTTTTGACCTTTTATGTTTTTTTCTTCAGTTGAATCCTTTTTCTCTCTTGCTTGCTTTTTCTTTTTTTCTTTTTGTTTGTTTTGATTTGTAAGAGTTTCTTATATTCTTTATTCTAAACCTGTTTATTGTGAATATCTTCTTTCAGTTTCTAAATAGTTACTTTCAGTTCAGGAGGTTTGTTTAGGAGGAACAGTTATAAATCTTTTACCATTTTGGAATATATTTAGAATCATAATCTACAAGCTTGCAGTCATTATTTGTTGCAGGTTTGGTGTAAAAATAATGAAAGTATAATTTATTTCTATGGATTTGTAAACTTTCCAAATAAAAAGCCCCAGGCAGTTGTGTAAAACATGTAAATCCCACACATGCTAAGCATTTAAATGGTAGTTAACATAGTGTAAATGTAGAAATAAATAATGAGAATTATTTATATGAATAGTTGATAAAAATTGCTCGTTTTTCCATTCTATTTGTCTTAAATTACTTAATACTTTGTTGTTAAGTAATTTTTAATTCTTATGTTAGTAGACAGTATTGTATGATTTTTGAATCAGTTATTTACATATTAGCACAGGTTGCCAGTTTATTTCTGGAGTTGGTTAGATTTAATACTGAGTATAAAACAAAAAAAGTTACTCCTTATCACAATTTACTAATATTTGCAAACCTAGAATCCTATGGGCAATTTTTCTTATTGCTGTGGTATCCTTCGATGATACCACATAAACATTCTTAATTTTTAACATATTTGTCCATTTTTTCGTCTAATTGTCTTACACTCTTAAGAAATTCCTTCTTAAACCCAGGAACTGTATTTTCTAACGAGATTATTTTGGAGATAGTCTCCCTAGGAGAGCCGCCAGAGACTCTAGTGGCCCAAAGAACCAGGCGCCAATTGTAGAAGTTAGCTCGATTCGGGAAATAACCAGGCTAGCTTAAAGATAAACAATTATATTTTCACTTATTATAAGGGGAAACTCATGCCTCAAGAATAGAAAGTCCAAGTTCCGATGTGTCCTGTGTGAATCACCCAGAGAGAGCAAACACCTGGTGTGTCCCAGTTTTTCCTTCTGGGCTCCAGGAAGCCACGCCTTAACTAGGTTCCACTCCTTTTAAATATGATTGGTTAACAAAGCTTCCCCCATCACTAGGCAGCCTAGACTGGTCTTAAATTTACAGTACTTCTTTCTACCTCAGCCACCAAGTGCTGGATCACACAGCCACTACCTTTGGCTTCTACTAAAATCTGTGATGTTTCATTTTATTTTTTAATGTTTAAGTCGTTCGGTAGGCTTTTTAAAAGAGCATCTTTATGTTCACAGCAGAACCGAGGAAGACGCAGATTTCCTAACTACCATAAACACACTAATGACAGCTTCCCATATCACCATGCTGATCAGAATATGTTTATTGACATTGATTAATATGCATTAGTATAGCATTTTCTTCCAAAGTCCATAGTCTATATTAGGTTCACTTTTGGTATTGTTTATTGGATAGATTTGCCCAAATGTATGATAACATATATTTACCATTGTGTTAGGGTTTCTGTTGCTGCGATTAAACACCATGACCGAAAACAACTTCAGGAGGAAAGGATTTATTTTGCTTATATTTCCATATCACAGTTCATATTAAAAGGAAGTTCACATCGAAAGAAGTCAGGGTAGGAACTCAAACAGGATAGGAACCTGGAGACAGGAGCTCAAACAGAGGCCGTGGAGGAGTGCTTCTTACAGACTGGCATTTCATAGTTTGCTCAGTCTGCTTTCTTAATGCATCCAAGACCATCTTCTTAGGAGTGGCACCACCCCCAATGGGCTAGGCCCTCTCACATCAATCACTAATTAAGTAGGCATGGCTACTAGTCAGTCTTATGGAAGCATTTTCTCAGTTGAGTTTCCTCCCTCTTAGATGACTCTGGCTTGTATCGTTGACATAAAATTAGCCAGCACAACCATTACACTATCATTGAGAGTAGTGGAGTGGACTAAGAATCCTCTGTGCTTCCTCCCTTCATTTCTTCCTCTACTCTGTTCCCTGAGAACAGCTGATCTTTTCTTTGTTTTTGTTGCTTTTCTTTTCCAGAATCACATGTAGTTAAAGTCATTATGTAGCATTCTAACTTTCACTTCTTTCACATAGTAATATGCACTTATGTTTCCTCTATATCCTTTCACGATTTGATAATTTTTTTTTTCCTGAGGGAGAGCATTGTAGTCTATGGTCACGCTGAGAACACGATCACCCCTTTGGGCTTTAGTAGAGGTAAGAACACTCTAGTGGCTTGGCTGCTTTACTTTTTTGATCGTCAACTTGAACCCCAATATCTGTCTATGGGTTTTTATTATTTGTGCTACATGGACCATTTGCAAAATAGGCTATTTTCCATTTTGCAGCTCCTGTCATTGAATGTATCAGTGCAGTGGTTAAATTATGTGTCACTAGCATTTTACTCACTTTATGTCCCTAGCGCCTGGCATACTACTTACGCTCAATAAAAGCACAAGTCAATAAGTAATGTCAAATTGTTTTAAATCTTTTCACCAATCTAATACTTCTAAATTTCTAAAATCTCACTGACTATGCTAGAGATCTGGTCATTTTTAATTAGTTGCTATCTTAGCCTTTTCAGATGACTTATATTTTGATTATTAAGGAAATATCTATGCTATTTTTTTCTTTTCTGGTGTAATTTTTAAGATTGTTTCATTTTGCTGAGCATGGTGGCACATTCTATAATTCTAAAACTTGAGGTGTGGCAAGGGCATTAAGATCTAAAGTCAGCCCAGATTATATCATGAGATCCTTTATTACAGGCTGGCCTACCATCTAGGTAATTAGTCATGCTTCATAGATTTATTTTATTCTCCTCTTTTTCCTCATTTGTTCAAAAAAGGATGGATAGGAAGATAGCTATCTTAACCTATAGATACTTCCATAATCTTAATTTAAAATAACAGCAAGCTGAGTTTGTGTGCCTGCATAGTTGAAGTCTTACACTATGTGATGAATTTCTAGGATTGAGCATTCATTGAAGAATTTATTTGTGCATTGCAAATACTGAAGACTGTGGATATGCTTAAATAAACTTATAGCTGTCTTTGTCATTTTCCCAAAGACTTGACATAGTTATCAATTTGAACGAAGATTATATATAGCTACAAAATACAAAAGATCCTGCACATTTTTGTACTAGATAAAACGGTTTGTGGCAATATTCTAAATATTACTAAATAATATGAACTCTGTGATTGAATATACTCGAGCTTTGATGTACAAATTATACTGAGTGCTCAGCTTACTTATTTATCATAATTGAATTTCTATTTTGTTTCTATATAAACCCTATCTGTGTACTTTGAACATCAGGAGAATGTTCATTTTCTTATAAATTTTTGTTTTAGTTCGAGTTTTAACTATGCTAAAACCTCATAGAAACTCTGTACAAAATTTTATGCTTAGTGTTTGTCTTAAGTAGGGTTCCTGTTGCTGTGATGAGACACCATGACCATGGCAACTCTTATAAAGAAAAAACATTTAATTGGGATGGCTTACATTTTCAGAGGTTTAGTTCATTATCATCATGGTGTGACATGGTGTCATGAAGGCAGACATGGAGACATGCTGCTGGAGCTGAGAGTTCTACATCTTGATAGGCAAGCAACAGGAAGTAATTTAAGACATTGGACAGTATCTTGAGACCTCAGAAGTCCACCTCCACAATGGCACACTTCTTCCAACAAGGTCACAATTCCTAATAGCCCCACTCCCTTTGGGGGGGTCATTTTCTTTCAAACCGCGACAGTGTTGGTTTGCCCGTCTAAGAATTGTCTTATTTGGGCTGGAGGGATGGGTCAGCAGTAAGAGCACTTGTTGCTAGCACCCACATGGTGTCTAACAACCATCTGTATCTTCAGTACCAGGGTATCCAGCACAGTCTTGTGGTCTTCAAGGTCACCAGGCACACAAATGGTGCACATACATACATGCAAGCAAAATATTCATACATATAAAATAAGTAAATCTTTAGAGTAAACTAAAAAATTGTCTTATAACCAGTAGAGGACTTTAGATACTATGTATGAGGTATGCACCTTGCTTTGTCAATTCGCTAAAAGATAAACTCAATAAGGCTGGCAAAGTGGTAGCTCTTTTTATTATGTTAATTATACTGCAGTGGCTATACATAGAAACTTGTATTAATTATAAAGGTATCTCAGAAAATAAAGAGAAACATGCAGAAAGATATTTAGTAATATTCAGTATTTATGATGACATTTGTAGAATGTTCTATAATTACTAAGAACTTTCAAATGCGATTTTTGCACATGATCTTTTTTAAAAAATTTTTTTTTCTTTCTGTGTAGTTTATACTGATCTGGAACTCACTATGTAACCCAGGAAGGTCTTGAATTTGTATCTGTTGTTTTGCCTCAGTCTTTGGGTTACAGGAGGGCACCACGCTACTCCTGACTGTACTCTTAAAATGCTTCGTTGTTAGGGTTGAAGAGGTATTTAGCCCCAATCTGCAGGTTTTAATTCAAAGTCACCCTTACCGTGTACCTTTATCTTCTGGCTCCTCTCTCTCATTTAAATTTTCTGTATAATTCTATTATTAACACCTTGTAGGGTTTTGAGTTTTTTTTGTTTTTAGTCTGCCTGTAAAACCCAAGATTTTTCAAAGATAAATTTTAGTATTGTTAATTTTTATAGCTTTAAAAAATACCCCCAAATTTTTAAATTTTAAAATATATTTAAAAATTTCTGGAAAAAGTATCTTTTTTCAGGAGAACTGCTAATGGCTATATAGTAATTCTGAAAATTACTATGAATTGGCATCTATAATTTGTCACCTAGTCATGATAATATTAAAGTTCTTTGACATAGTTAATAGAAACATTAAAATTACCCATCCTTGTTTACAGTTTATATAAAACTTGAAAATCATTTGAAGACGCTATTACAAATGAAGTTGGAAGATGTTTTCTATACTTATGAATTAAATTATATGTACATTAAAATGAAGCCAAACATGTTACATACTGTACAGACTTGCAAATCAACTCTTTTGGCTCTTGATTGTGGTAGCTGTTTATACAGCACAGTGCCAGTGCCATAATGAGTATTCCCCCAAGCTACATCACAGCTGAATTGTGATGGTGGCGAAGCTGAGGGGAACTTGGTAGCCTGCAGGAGGGCCAAATATTTGAAGTGGACTACTTTTATAACAACCAGCTCTCATTAGTAACAGGGTACAGACCTACTCTTCATAACCCCGTTTTCCCTCGTCTAGGCTGCCTCAGCACTACCTAGTAGACCTAAGTGCCCAGCACATGAACTTTTGAGAAACAATTCAAATGATAACAGGGACTAAAGGTCTTTCAGTGGTTTAAATAAAAAGTCTTTTAAAGCCCAAGAGTAAATTCATTTTCACTTGGCATCTAACAAGCTTTCCTAAACAATTTAAAAATAATTTTTATTCTTGAGAATTTTATAAAAGTGAAATGAAATACTCACACTCCCTCCATTTCCCCACCTGTTTCCCCAAATCTCTCCCAACTTGTAAGCCATCATTTTTCTTTTCTGTAATATCTTAACACTCATTGATCCTATCATTCAGAATTAAATACAGAATAGTAAAGAAAAGGGTGCTTTACTTTATTTTCATTGTTTATATTAATTTTATCCTAGAAGATGCAATATTTTTCTTAATAGTGGTATTTCTATGCCTTATCCTGTTTTTCCTTCCCATGCTTTTTAAAACCTGGTAGCCATTCTTTTATTATGCCTTTCAAGTAAAATTGACTCTTTAACGAAGCAAAGTTAGTATATGTAAATCCCATTTTGTTTTGTTTTGTTGTTCCTTTTGCTCAGTATGACTTGTTAAAAGCCAGCTCTATTGCCAGTCCCTAAACAACAAACAAACAAAATATGCGGTAGGAACTCCTCTGAAATTCAGCTTTGATTTTATTTCATCTAGCCTTAGACCTGGTGAAAAAAAAATCCAGTGTTCTGTCCAGCTAGAGCCTAGCTATTGATGTGTAGCTGTGTAGTATAGCCTGATACATCATTAGATTTCTGTAACTGTTTTGTT
The DNA here is from genome assembly GCA_001685075.1 of Bramus lutescens. NCBI lineage: Eukaryota > Metazoa > Chordata > Mammalia > Rodentia > Cricetidae > Bramus > Bramus lutescens. The sequence goes on along the minus strand of LOEQ01003286.1, from coordinate 33,628 downwards.
TATTTAAATAATCTGACATTTCTATCCATGAAAAACATTTCGTTTGGTGACTTTAGATTTTTGTTACATACTCTGTCAGAAATACGTACTTGCTCAAATTAAGAGCCCTGGTGAGCCACTGAGTGGGTTAGTGGCTGACTGAAGGCTTAAGACATCTGTGTATTGCTGAAGATTTTATAGATACTAAATTTAAATGTCATTGAATTTGTTAAATATTTCTCTTTCTTAAATAATTAACTTGGCTTATTGGAACTTGATACTTTATAAACTTGAATTTTTAAAACCTTTGTGCTCTGTAATAGCACTTGATTTAAAAAAAAAATGCTGGCCAGATGTGGTGTGCTTTTAATCCCAGCACCATGGAGGCAGAGGCAGAGGCAGGCAGATCTTGGTAAGTTTGAGGCCAGCTTGGTTCACATAGGGGAGAGCAGCAGAAAACCCACTGTATGTATTTGTACAAAAACACACATATGTTTATTATATAAGATTCTGTTTCAAAATAATTTACTTTTTATCTTTTCACTTCAGTAATGTTTTTGTTAATTAGGACACTATACAGGGTCAAGATCCATCACTGTGTTTCCACCTCTACATCCTAATCTTGTCTTCAAGGGAAATAATATGTAGATCCGTAATCTCCTGTGCTAAGTATCTTCTCACCTGGCTGAGGCTCTTTTGCAGTTAACTTTTTTATTTTCTATTGGTAGGAGTATACCCTAAAATAAAAAAAAATTATGTGGAAAATGACTATTGAGTAATCATTTATTATACCTAGTCATGATCATTTGAGGTCTAGTACAGTAGCTGCCAGCTGGTGTATAGCTTTTAAAATTTAAAGTAGTGAAATTTAATAAAAGTACTCAATAGCCAGATTGGGCCAGTGAGTGTTATATTAGATAGCATCAACTCTGATCATTATACATTCTATCATTAAATTCTATAGAACTGTTCTAGAAAAGGATTTAATTGATTTGTTTAAATATTGTCAATTTAGATGAGGCCAAAAGTCCCTTGTAAATTATATTTCTGCTTACACTTGAGTGAAGTAATGTATTAATATGACTTGAAAATAAACCATAGCCCAGTGGTGGTAGCGCACCCCTTTAATCCCAGCACTTGGAGGCAAAGGCAGACACATCTCTGTTAGTTATAGACCAACCTGGTCTACAGAGTGAGTTCAAGGACAGGCTTCAAAGCTACAGAGAAACCCTGTCTTGAAAAACAAAAACAAAAAGAAACCATTCAGTTTAAAGATGCTTTCCTATACCTGGTGGTGGTGGCACAAGCCTTTAATTCTAGGACTCAGGAGACAGAGACTGGTGAGTTAGAGGCCAGTGTTGTCTATGTACCAGGACAGTGTGGGTATACACAGGGTTTGTCTACACGGAAGGGAAAAAGTCCTTTTCTAGTTGAGTCCTTATGTTTTTGCTTACAATCTGACTGAAAAGTGTCAATGTTACAGTTGGTTGATTATTATATAATTTTGTTGTTGTTGTTGTTGCTTTGTGGACAGGGCTGGCCCCAAACTCAGAGATCCACCCACCTCTGACTCCAAGTGCTGGGATTAAAGGCATACCACCTTCCGACTATTATATAAATTTTTTACGGAATAATTTCAGATGAGTAGTAAAAGATAAAGTGTATTTTAGATTTAGTATATTAAGATATAAACTCATGGATTCTTTTGTTTTGAAAATTCATAGCAAAGATACTGTGAGTTTGAAGTTATATTTTATAGACATTCTCTTGTTTAAGGGGATAGGTACTACATTCTTTAAGGAATTGCAGTATTCAATTCAGGTATGGAAAACATCGGCTAATAAAGTTAACAATTTGTCTAGTGCTTTTTAAAACACATTGCTGTCTGAAAACAAGTTTTCTTAGAAATTTTTTATTTTGAATGTTTTTACTGTCACAGAGATTAAAGTGAAGCATGTTTTGGTGACAGCCTCATGCCATCTCTTCACAGAACCAGAAGAATGGGGCATATTTGTATCAGCGGAACTCTGAAATCATGGGTTTCATTGCTTTCATACCAGTTTGTTGACTTGTCATATCAAATTACTATTAAAAGATACTGCTAAATCTTTTTTGAATTTACCGGCTGTGTTTTAAAAGTCTTATTTCTTGAATATATTATTGAAACACATAAATCAAAAGAATAAAATCCTTCATTTCTAAAGATTGTAGTAATTGTGTGTTTGTGCATATGTACTCATAGTAAATATTCTGTTTTTTCTTTTTAATAGTAAATATGAGGAAATTGATCCAATCTCAATTTTTTCTCGTATTAAATAAGTTTTCACGTATTAAAACTTAAGAGACTGACTTTTGGGTCTGTATAAGAATATGAGACCTTGAGTGGTTTTATTGTGTTTTGGGGATTTTTGTTTTGTTTTGTTTTGTTTTTTTCAAGACAGGGTTTCTCATAGTGTTAGAGATTGAACCCTGGATCTTGCACATACTGGAAAACAATCTGCCAGTGAGCTACTTTACAATCTCTTCTGAGATTAATTTTAATAAGCAAAGGCCTTGCTTTTAGCACTATTCAGCCCTTGGAATCTCACATGAGAAAACTGCATATGTAAAGGGTTATCACTTTAGGAAAAAATAACAAGGGGCAAAAATAGGAATACAAAATTAAATTTTTGTTTTTCCTATATGCTTACCTTGGTGGCGATCAGTTTGTCCATCTCTCTGTCTGCCTGTCTGTGATATACTGATAATAAGCCTCTCTGCAGGAGTTCTTTTTGGGTTAATTGTAGTAGTTGAGCTAAGGAAAAATACCAGTTTAAGTCCAGTTCTCTATCTCATCTGCTTTGGTAACCAGTTTTTTTATTAGCTCTTTTTACTACTATTAAAGTTAATGAGCTAATACTGCTACTATATGGAGCAGAGGAAACAGCTGATTTAAAAAAATACAGTATATGTAGATATATAGAAATGCCTGGGGAACTGGTAAGTGCATAGACAGTGAGTTGTAACCAGCTGCTCTTGAGCTGTGGGCATTTTTTTTGTTTTCATATTGCTGCTTTTCAAGACTTAAGCAAACAAGATGTGTTGGTAGAACTACATTTGCCATTATAGTGATGAATTTTTATCAAATCAAATATTTGCTAGCCACAGAGGTTCACACCTATAATTCCTGTATTTGAGAGGCTGAAGTGGGAAGATTTTTTTTGAGCTTCAGGCCTGCTATGGCAATGTCTTGAAACCCAGAAACCTTGAAAACTTTTAGTACTTAACCATTGCCAGGCATGTTATGTCAAAACTATGATGTGCTGAAAGAGACATTGGATCTGGCCATTAACCATTAGAACTGTGTTGCTGAGCAATAATGCAGTATGCTAGCCACTAGGCACACATAGTTAGCCACATCATAATTAAAGCTTAATGTGATGGAGGGTCTGACTTTTTAAAATTGAGCTTACATTTACACAGACATGTGATGGATACTACTGACTTAGATAATGGCACTCTAGATTCTAAGTTCATTTGCCTAGACAGTTGTGATAAGATTTAAACAGCAGGTTGAAGAGATGGCTTAGTGGTTAAGATCACTTGCTACAGGCCAGGCAGTGGTGGTGTGTGCCTTTAATCCCAGCACTCTGGAGGCAGAAGCAGGTGGATCTCTGAGTTCGAGGCCAACCTGGTCACAAGAGCTAGTTCCAAGACAGGCTCCAAAGCTACAGAGAAACGCTGTCTCGAAAAACAAAACAAAACAAAAAAACCAAACAAGCAAAAAGATCACTTGTTACTCTTGCAGAGGATATTAAAATGGTTTCTAGCATCCCCATCAGGTGGCTCACAGCTGCCCGCAACTGTAATTCCAGAGGATCTGTCACCTTTTTCTGGCCTCCATGGACTTGGACATCTGCATGCTCACACACATATACATAAGTAAAAATAAATTTAAGACATTTAAATTACATATCTGAAGAGCAGTAGTTAGTTCAAGGAGGATGGGATGAGAGCCAAATACATGAAAGCAGGAAATTGATATACTTTTTATTCAGAAGGCTGCCCAGTCATGTTCTTGTAGCTTTTTTTTTCTTTTCTGGCAGACAAATTATTTAATAACTGCAGATAGCCTTTATCTATTTGCTGTATCTAAACCTGGTCAGCAACATGAAAAGGGGAGTTTTGTATTGTTTTCTTTCTTTGACTCAGAGAAGCAACCACAAAGATATAGACCACCGAGTTTTACCACCTGAAGGTGGTAAAAAATCATTATATAATATTCCTGCCCCCTTGCTTTGTTGTTGGCTTACTGTGCAGATTAAATGAAATGTAGCATTATTTTATGTAATTGTTCTTAATGAACAGCCTAAGCATTGTTGCAGTCTTAGTTTATTTTTTATTGCTGTCTTAAGACACCATGGCCAGCTGGGTGGTAGTGGTGCATGCCTTTAATCCCAATACTTGGGAAGGACACAATGACCAAGGCAACAGATAGTTCTGAGTTTATTGGGGCTTACAGTTTCAGAGGGTGAGGCCATGACCATCATAGCAGGGAACTGCAGGCAGCCATGGCACTGGAATAGTAGCTAAGAGATTACATCCTGACCCACAAGCACAAAGCAGAGAGCTAACTGGCAATTATATGGACTTTTGAAACCACAGAGCCCAACCCCAAATAACATACCTCTTCCAATAAGGCCATATCTTCTGATCCTTCCCAAATAGTTCCACTAACTGGACCAAACATTCAAATTTATGAGCCTATGGAACTATTTTCATTCAAACCACCACACTTGCCTAACCTTCCTCATCCATACTAGCAGCTGAATAATTATTTTTAATGTCAGTAGTTATGTTTTAATTGATATTATGACGCTTTCATGTAATACTATAAAATCTAAGGCTGTAAACGATTCATGATTTAAGGCCTGGCAGTGGTGGTGCACACCTTTATTCAATCCTAGCACTCAAGAGGCAGAGGTAGGTGGATCTCTGTGAGTTTGAGGTCAGCCCGGGCTATTCTGGTCTACAGAGCAAGTTCCAGGACAGCCAAGACTACTGGAAACCCTGTCCAAAAAAACAAAAAAGAAAGGAAAAGAAAGTTTCATGATTTAAATCACTGCTTTCTTATTAATAGTTATTTTAATTATTACCTTTATATTATCATGCATATGTTGATTTTGATTATAAAGGTAAGAGATATTTGTTAATTTGTTACTGGTTTTTATAGTGAGATAGAGAGTTGAAATTATATGTCCCATGTTACATAGTAAAGTATTCCAATTGGAATTTAGAAATAGTTCTGTGTAAGTCTAAGGCAATATTCTTTGTTCTGTTATTTAATATTTTAAATGATAATGGGAGTTTGTTTATTTTCTAGTAAATATTTCCCTCCTTCATAGTGTGATTTGATTTTCAACATGAGATTTACCATGTTATATCATGAGAGAGTTCTAGAAAGCATAGAATATTAGTGTATAGGCCCATGAAATTTGACAAAAGTGTGAATTTAGCTTATGGTCATTTTACAGGTAGCAACATGAGACTTGGATAGGTTCAGCAATGTGTCCAGTGGGTTTATTTCCTTTTTACATAACAACACTTGACATAATTTAATAGAGGTAAATATTTATTTGGCTATTTTGGAGGGTCTAGTCTAAGATATGCAATCTCTAGTACTTTGGTCTTCTTGTAGGCATACTACATGGTAATAGCATATAACGCAATAAACTAAACTACTAGCCTCATGTCTAGGAAACTACAGAGGAAGAGGAAGGAAGTTAGGCTTCTCAGTTTCCTGGAGGACATGCTCTCAGTGACCTGAAGACCTGTTGGGCACATCTGAGTGACCAGGTCTTTGACACTTTGACAGATACTTAGCCAAACCACAGCACCACACTAGTTCCAGAATGTATATGCTTTCAACACCTTGATTTTATTTTTTTATTAAGATTTTTTTTCTGTGCATTGTTGCCTTACTCACATGTATGTCTGTATGGCAATGCCATATCACCTGAAACTAGAGTTATGGACTGCTCTGAGCTGCCTTGTAGGTTTTGGGAATTGAACCCAGATTCTCTGGAAGAGCAGACAGTCCTCTTAACTGCAGAGCCAGCTCTCCAGTCCCATCAACTTGATTTTATTAATTCATAGGAAATATAATTGTTTACAGTAAGTTTTGGAAAGAATTTAAAAATACTTTTCTTTTTTAAGTGCCTTTGATAAATAATTGGCAGCAAATTACATATGCTTATAAATAGATATTTTGACATATTTTCATGCTTGTGAAATTATCAATGTAATCAAAATAGCCATTACCACAAAAGATTTTTGTGTAATTGTAATCATATGTTCATGACCTTGTTTTATTTTGCTCAGCTTCTGGCAACTTCTTTCTGCTTTCTGTCCCTATCCATTCTTTATATTTTCTTGAGATTTTCTGTGAAAAGAATCAATATAATATATACTTCACTAAGGGCCCAGGCGTCATTTAAATATTAATTTTAAGAATATGCCATGTTCTTGCATGTATTAATAATTCAACTTTGAGTAAAATTATGTGTGGATTGTGCCAGAATTTATTTCACTGTTGATATTATAATTGGCATTGTAATTATTGGTAAATTTGGGATATCAATGCAGCTGCTTTATGTGTAGGTCATTTGATTTATTATGATATAATCAAAGTAACATTTTCAGTATTTAAGAGAATATATGTTTATCTACTGCACTTAGCAGCAATATAGTTCTTATCTCATTTATATATTATATATCTTCATTTTGTATAATGATTCTATAAATTGGTTATGGTGTTTTTCCCTTTACAAATTGTGACATGATAAATATTTTTCTGTTTTATGTGTATTCTCTCTCATACACACACACACACACACACACACACACACACATGCACACACACTGAACTCAGGTAAAAGGATGTACTGTTAATTGTATCTCTTTGATTATTACGGAGAACTTTTTTCATTCACTTATTACCTGTTCTGGATTACTTTTGTGTGAGTTACCTGGTTATATTTTCCTAACCAAAATGTTATGAGTAAGGCATTTCTAATCTCATTTTACATTTCTTTATGTCAGAACACTAGATAATGACAAAAGTAATTTGTAGTACGAATAATCAAAACCTAGAGACAGATACAGAGATTCAAACTGAAGATCAGAAAAATAAAGCAGCCAACACTAGAGAGATGGTTTACCTTTATCAGATCTTCACACCAAAGGAAGAGATCCTGTCTCCGTGAACCCTCAGACTCCACACTCCACTGAGTTCCTGTTCCTTCCCCCTTATATTCCTCTCTCCGCCTAGCCATATTGCTTCTGTCTTCACCCCCCTAGTGCTGGAATTAAAGGTGTGTGACTCCCAAGCACTGGGGTTAAAGGTATGAGCCACCACCACTTGGATTTGATTTTGGATTGATCTTGTGTAGCCTAGGGTGAGCTTGAACTCACAGAGATCCATCTGCCTCTGTTTCCCAAGTTCTGGGATTAAAGGTGTGTGCCACCATTGCCTGGCCTCTAGTGGCTTAGTTTTGCATTCTGATCTTCAGGCAAACTTTACTTAAAAAAAAAAAAAACAAAAACAAAACAAAAAAAACAAAACAAAAAAAACCCCACTTCGTTTGAGTGTGTGAGTGTCTGTCTGTGTGCTCTGTGTGTGCTGGAGATTGAACCCAGGGTCATGTTCATGCTAGGTAAACATTCTACCACTGATCTACATCCTTAGCCCTGTTTTTTGGCTCTCACCCCCACACATCATGTCTACTGATATTCTGTACATAGACAGTGGTGGCCTTGCTATTATCCTCTGATTTGGTTTGTGTGACTGAACCTGTTAAACCTGTAATTCTTGTATTATATGAATAAGAATAAGGAAACTAGTTGTAGGTATTAGCAGGTTCTTTATAGGTTTTTGTTCAGCTCCACCTACAATGGAATGTGTCACATTAGAAACTTTATTCTGTTTAATGATACAATATACTATAGCTAGCTCATGTGAGACTTGAGTACTGCTTGTGGAAAAGTTGATGAGCTAGTATGATTTTTTTTCTCTTGTTACTTTTAAGTATACTAATTTACTATAACCATTCCTCCATTCATTTAATGAACATCTGCTCTATTCAAAGTATTATTTTGAGGTCTGGTCATATAATAATTAGCAACCTATTTACTAATAGCATATTTTCTTTTCTCATGAAGATTACACATGGCAGAGATAGTTTTTTAAGTAATTAAATCACTAGGCAAGGATAGTGGGACTTGAAGGGAACCAGGAATCACCCTCTTGAGAGCTGCTGAAGGTAGAATAGTGAATAGGGATAAAAAGGAAGCATGAAGTCCAAGTTGCTGTTAAGGAAAAAAACATTGATTTATTGTTTCAAAAGCCTATATGTTTTTTAACAAAATGAGAATCAATATTGGGAACATACATACCATTCTAAAAATGACACTGAGAGTAAAAATGATACAGATTTATGAAAACACTTCAGAGTCAACATATGTTGAGACTTAAATTTATGATTTATTAGATTGTGTTTGTTTCATTCGTGAACTAAAAAAATTTAACTTTGGTTGTCAATTGACCAGTGACAAATTTTGGAAAATATTTTCTCAGCACATTACACCTTTGACTATAATAGTGTATCAAGAATTTTTGCTAAGAGAATGAAAAGTGTTTATCTGCCTATCTGTTGACTATGATGAGTGAAGGAAAGACAGTTTGGAAGTTTTCTGTGGGACAATGGTTTTACCCTGTGAAGATTTTTTTTTTGTACTTGTTTAATAAAATGCTGATTGGCCAGTAGCCAGGCAGGAAGTATAGGCGGAGCAATGAGAGCAGAAGAATTCTGGGAAGAGCAAAGAGTCAGTGTGCAGTCATCTCCAAGAGAGAGAAGAAGCCAGACACAGAGCAAGCAAGATGTGACTGCCTCCCTGGAAAATGTACCAAGGTGTATGTCTAACACAGACAAGAATTATGGGCTAATATAAATTAAAAGAGTTAATAAGAAGCCTGAGCTTCTATGCCAACCAGTTTATAATTAATATAGACCTCTGTGTGATTTCTTTGGGACTAATGACTATGGGAACCGGGCAGGACAGAAACCTCAGTCAACAGAAGTTGAAGACTTTGGCATCTTTAACAGAAATAGGGCGATTTGGAAAGATTAATAAAGTATTTATTTTGAGGCATGCTGAGTTTAAAATCCATAAAACAGCATATGTAGTAAGGTGGTATGTAAGCAGCTAGAACCGAGAAACTGATTCTAGGAATTAGGGGGTGGGATGTACTCTAGGAAGTCATTGGGTAGTATTGAATCATGCTGTTAGCCTGAGTGTATGAATGTTAAATAACTAGAAACAGTTTGCCTAAGATGAGTTAATGAAAGGAGGCCTAGAAGTGGGCTGAGGTTCTGCAATGATAGGGAGGAAAATTTTTCTAGGGCTTTCTCTCCATCCTCCACTTTGTTACTGGTTTTTTGTTTGATTGTTTTAGAGACAAATCTCTCTGTGTAGCTTTGATCTGACTGTAGACTAGGTCCTTCTGTCTTTACCTCCCAACTGGTACGATTAAAGGCATGTGCCACTAGGCCCAGCCGTGTACTGTGTTTTATACTAACTGTATTAAGGAGGAAAGTTTTATAATATCACCTTGAATTCTATGACATTTATACTTTTCACTTTATCTTGTTCAAATTCTTAACTTGAAATTGATGTAGCTGAACTTAGCACTGTTTTAGAAAAGAAACAATTGAAACATTTGAAAAAGTCCTAGAATAAATCAGTGACAGAGCTATGAACTAGAATTTAGGTTTTCTTATTCAGAATTCTCCTTGTCTTAGTTACTGTTCTTTTGCTGCGAAGAGACAAAATGACCAAGGCAACTTTTTGTAAAGGAAATCATTTAATTGAGGACTTGCTTACAATTTCAGAGGCTTAGTCTGCTATCATCATAGTGAGGACATGGAGACATTTATTGCACTGGAGCAGTAGCTGAGAGCTACATCCTGATCTGCAGAGAGGGATGGGGCCTGGCATGGGCTTTTGAAACCTCAAAGGCTACCCCCACTGACACAACAGGGTCACACCGACTAATCCTTCTAACCCTACTATCAAAGAGATCTACTTCCTGGTGACTAAACATTCTATATATGATGCTGTGGGGCTATTCTTCTCCAAACCACCACACTCCTCCTTAAAATAAAAAATAAAAATAAAAAACAGTGCTGTGGTATAATGCTCTTGTACCCTGTAAAGATTTGTCACTTGTTTTGGTTTAATAAAACACTGATTGGGTAGTAGCCTGGCAGGAAGTATAGGCTAGGACAATTCTGGGAAGAGGAAAGGCTTAGTCTACAGTCGCCACCGAGACACAGAGGAAGCAAGATGGGAATGTGGTGTAGGAGCTCCTTCTCTGTGTGTGTTGCTTTCATTGGTTAATGAATAAAGAAACTGCCTTGGCCTAGTTGATAGGGTGGAACTTAGGTAGGCAGAGAAAACAGAACTGAATGCTGGGAGGAAGAAGGGTGGAATGAGAGAGGCCATGGATCCACTGCCTGAGACGGACGCTGGTTAGAATATTTCCCAGTAAGCCATTGCCATGTGCGATACACAGATTAATAGAAATGGGTTAAATCAAGATGTGAGAGTTAGCCAATAAGAGGCTAGAGATAATGGGCCAAGCAGTGATTTAATNATGAATAAAGAAACTGCCTTGGCCTAGTTGATAGGGTGGAACTTAGGTAGGCAGAGAAAACAGAACTGAATGCTGGGAGGAAGAAGGGTGGAATGAGAGAGGCCATGGATCCACTGCCTGAGACGGACGCTGGTTAGAATATTTCCCAGTAAGCCATTGCCATGTGCGATACACAGATTAATAGAAATGGGTTAAATCAAGATGTGAGAGTTAGCCAATAAGAGGCTAGAGATAATGGGCCAAGCAGTGATTTAATTAATACAATTTCTGTGTTGTTATTTAGGGCTAAGCAAGCCTTGTGGCCAGGACAAACAAGGGGGCCCTCCTCCTTGCAACAGGAATGCCTCACTGACAAAAGCTACTACTAAGCCACATGGCTAACACAGACAAGAATTATGGGTTAATTTAAGTTATAAGAGCTAGTTAATAATAAGCCTGAGCTAATGGGCCAAACAGTTGATAATTAATATAAGCCTCTGTGTGTTTTGTTGGGACTAAATGACTGTAGGGCTGGGCAGAACAGAAACACCATATACAAAACAACTTAGATTTTCTATATATGAATGTTCTGCATGCATGTATGTATACTCACAGTGTGTGTGCCTGATGCTGCAGAGAATGACAGGAATTGGCTCTCCAGAAACTGGAGTTACAGATGGTTATAAGCCACAGTGTGGGTGCTGGGAACCAAACCCTGAGTCCTCTGCAAGAGTAACAAGTTTTCTTAACTACTCTCTAGCCAGAGTTTTCTTTATTACTCTCTCACCCAGCTCTCCAGCCCCCTCCGACTCTCCAGAATATACTTTCCATTATGATTATGTAACTACTTATAGTGTTAAAAATAAAGTAAACCATAGTCTGTTATTCAAAATGTAATAATATATGATTTTAAATGATTATTAAATCAAGATGTATTATAAAGTAATAATAACAATGTATCATGAAATAGAAAGCTTAAGTTAAGCATTTTAAGTCAGAATCTACTTATGACACTGACTAGTTATAATTTTCATTGACTATTTCTGGTATATTTGCTCTTTATAAGGCTCATTTCTTTTTATTTTTTTTAATAGTGTAAAAATTAGTAACATCAAAACTTTACAGTCTACTGGGCTGTCTTATGCATTTCTCTGGCCAAAGAACTGGGGCTTCTTGTTTGTTTATCTCTATTCTTTGTATCCATTTAATTTTTTCTTCTTTTGGCTTTGGAGGGAGAAATCTACAATAAGGATAAAATGCAGAGACCTCCCTACTTTCTCCTCAGGACTAGAATTCCCTTTTTAGTCAGCTTATTTCCTTCCATCTCTTATAGTCTCAGGAGTACTGTTTCACTGTATTTACTAGATAAGAGCAAAGATAACTATTCCATCTTCTCAAGAACCAATGATATAATAATTCTGACTTTTATTTTAGTTCAAGCAGGGCAACTCTTCTGTCTCTCCTTTTAGATAATTCTTAGTCATTGCTCAAGTCTTAAAATACATATTAATGTCTTGCAAGTCTTTCTTCAACATTTTAACCTAAATTTTGAGTGTTTTTTTTTATCTTTTTCTTTGCCTTGGTCTTTTCCTTTATTGTATAAACACAGTTTTTAGTTGTGACTTGTCTTTTCATTGGATAACACTCCTTAAGTATAAAGATCATGGTTTCTAGAATAGATTTTTATTGGATAAATTTTCAGAAAAGTGAACTGCCATGCAACCACTATGCTCTTGTTTAATTCAACAGTTTTTATTGCTATACACTAAAGGTATGAAGGACAGTAGAAGCCACAATTCACATTGGAGTAAGAATTTACAAATAAGCAAAGGGAGAAGATTAAAATAATCCATATTTTCATAGAAATGAAATGATTCATGTATTCGTAGATTGTAGCTGTGTAGATTGTGTCTTTTCACCTTTCTATGTCTAATGTCCAGGAATAGCATCTATTAATAAATATTTAGTCAATATTTCTATGAATTTTTATTAAAGTGTGAAGTATGTATCTTTTATTTGGGGGTAGGATTATATAGTCTATGTTCTCATGGTATGTGGAAAGAATTTAAGAAAACTAATATTGCATTGTTTATTATTTTTCTATTATAGTATTATTAATATTTCCCTTCCTTAAATTAGATGGTGATGTTTCCATTGAGGATCCACAAAGAGTAATCAGATGTAATTAAAGAAACTCCTGAGAGCCTGGATTAACCACGACTTTATTCTCTTAGGTCTTTTTCTGCATACATCCTGTGATTGTGGAAGAACATTAGATGTTTTTTCTGCTGGTCTGAGCTGGGCTTGCTGATGCAGCTGTGTGGTACCTCTCTTTTTCCAGGGCTCCCTGCTCTTGCTAGCAGAAGAGCCTTTATATAGCATTTGAAATTGCAAGAGTTTAAACAGAAGCTTTAAGTCCACTTAAGATGAACCTTGAAAATGTTCTGAATACCACATTGCTGTCACTTCTACTACATACTGTTAGTAAGAGTAAGTCAAAGGACTACCCCAGAGACAGAATGAAAGGAGTGAGGAGTAATTCAATGCTGTTTGTACCAGAAATACTATTCCCTTCATAATGGGCTTTTCTTGCCAAATCCTGCCCTGAATTTCCATTTACTCATAGTAAAAATTAAAAACTTAAATCGGTAATGAGGCTTATATAGTTTGTTAATCCAAGTCAGCATTTATGATGCTGAAGAAAAGGAATTATTATAAACTATTTGTGTGGAAGGATGTAAATTAGTATAGTTGCTATGCTAGTCAATATGAATATTGAAAACAGAATTACCAAACCAGGTGGTGATGGCTCAAGCCTTTAATCCCAGCACTTAGGAGGCAGAGGCAGGCAGATCTCTGTGAATTCCAGGACAGCCAGAGCTACACAGAGAAACCCTGTCTTGAAGAAAGGAAGGAAGAAAGATAAAAAGAAAATAGAATAGCCTTCCTCTTCTCTCTCCGAAGGTCTCCATGCTCCCAATTTACTCAGGAGATCTTGTCTTTTTCTACTTCCCATGTAAATTACATCCTCTTTGTTGTCTAGGTTCCCTGGGACTGAATTGTAGGCTGGTTTTTCTTTGCTTTATGTCTAAAAGCCACTTATGAGTAA
>LOEQ01003286.1:0-19779 GCA_001685075.1 Bramus lutescens | reverse complement strand
CCCAAAAGTGGTATTGCTGGGTCTTGAGAAAGGTTGTTTCCTAATTTTCTGAGAAATTGCCATACTGATATCCAAAGGGGTTCTACCAAGTTGCACTCCCACCAGCAATGCAGGAGTTGTTCCCTTTGCCCCACATCCTCTCCAGCATAAACTGTTATCAGTGTTTTTGATCTTGGCCATTCTTATAGGTGTAAGATAGGATCTCAGAGTTGTTTTGATTTGCAATTCTCTGATGGCTAAGGATGTTGAACATTTATTTCCTCAAGTGTCTTTCAGACATTTTAGATTTGTCTGTTGAGAGTTCTCTGTTTAGGCCTGTATTCCATTTTTTTATTGGATTATTTGTTCTTTTGATGATCAATTTCTTGAGTCCTTTGTATATTTTGGAGATCAGTCCTCTTTTTGATGTGGGGTTGGTGAAGATCTTTTCCCATTCCATAGTCTGCCATTTTGTCTTGTTGACCGTGTCCTTTGCTTTACAGAAGCTTCTCATTTATCAATTGTTTCTCTCAGTGTCTGTGCTACTGGAGTTACTATATTTAGGAAATGGTCTCTTGTGCCAATGTGTTCAAGTATACTTGCCACTGTTCTCTTCTATGAGGTTCAGTGTAGTTTGTTTTATCTTGAGGTATTTGATCCATTTGGACTTGAATTTTGTGTGTGCATGGCAATAGATATGGATCACCTGAATCATTAATGGCTCAACGAAGAAATAAAGGAAGAAATTAAAGACTTCCTAAAATTCATTGAAAATATCCACACAACATACCTAAATTTAGGGGACACAATGAAAACAGTGTTAAGAGGAAAGTTCATAGTACCAAATGCCTACACAAAGAAGCTAGGAAAATCCCACACTAGTGCATTAACAGAACACCTGAAAACTCCAGAACAAAAAGAAACAAACTCACTCAGGAGGACTAGACAAAATCAATTTGAGAGCTGAAATCAACAAAATAGAAACAAAGAAAAGAATACGAAATATCAATAAGACAAAGAGTTGGTTCTTTGAGGAAATCAACAAAACAGACAAACTTTTACCCAAAGTAACCAAAAGGCAGAGAGAGAATATCAAATTAACAAAATCAGAAATGAAAAGGGGGAGCAACAGACACGGAGGAAATCTAGAGAATCATCAGGTCATATTTCAAAAACCTGTACTTCACAAAATTGGAAAACTTAAAGGAAATGAACAATTTTCTGGATAAATATCACCTACCAGAATTAAATCAAGACAAGACAAACAAATAAACCTATAACTGCTAAAGAAATATAGTCATCAGAAGTCTCCCAACTAAAAAAAAGCCCTTACAAGATGGTTTCAGCTGAGAATTCTGCAAGATTTTCAAAGAACTAATACCAATACTTCTCAAATTCTTCCACACAATAGAAACATAAGGAACATTGCCAAACTCTTTTTATGAGGCTCTAATTACCCTGATACCCTAGCCACACAAAGACATTACTAAGAAAGAGAATTACAGACCTATCTCATTCATGAACATTGATGCAAAAATACTCAATAAAATACTGACAAACCAAATCCAAGAACACGTCAGAAAAACCATCCACCATGATCAAGTCGGCTTCATCCCAGAGATGCAGCGATGGTTCAACATATGAAAACCTGTCAATGTAATCCACCATATAAACAAACTGGAATAAAAAAACCCAAACATATGATCTGAAAAAGTCTTTGACAAAGTAAAACATTCCTTCATGATAAAGGTCTTGGAGAGAGCAGGAATACAAAGATCATACCTAAACATAATAAAGGCAATATATAGCATGCCAACAGCCAACATCAAACTAAATGAAAAGAAACTCAAAGTGATCCCACTGAAATCAGGAGCAAGACAAGATTGTCCACTCTTCATATCTATTCAATATAGTACTTGAGTTTCTAGCTAGAGCAATAAAACAACAAAAGGAGATCAAGGGATACAAATCAGAAAAGAAGTCAAACTCTCACTATTTGCTGATAATATAGTTTACATAAGTGACCACAAAAATTCTACTAAGGAACTTCTACAACTCAATAACACCTTTAGTAATATAGGAGGATACAAGATTAACTCAAGGAAATCAGTAACTCTCCTTTACACAGATGATAAATGGGTTGAGAAAAAAGTCACTTTTATCTTTATATTTTCACTACTGTGTATTGTTTCAAATAAGTAGTTAAAAACTAAAACAACTGGAAAACCAAAGCCCTATTTTGTATATAAACAAACCGGGAAGAGGGAAGTAATGGTATGCCATGTGTGTTTTGGATCATTCCTGCTAGGGATTGCATTGAACTGCTGTTGAATTCCTATATTAGGCCTCTGAAGTATAAAGGATGGATTAGGGTGAGGTAAGAGAGGAAAGACCTGTGTTTGCCAATGCCCCTGACTTGAGAAAGTTTCAATGCAAGTCATTTAGGTCAAGGCTTAGTTCAAATATAGGAAATGAGTATTCTGAAGGGCCCTAATTAAAGAAGGTATAGCAAAATGAGCACCAGACCAGGAGTCAGAAGGCCACTGTGCTGAACCAGCCAGGTTACTGACTTTGTGATCTTAGATTATTTGCTTGACTGCTTTCAACCTGATTGCCTCAAACTACAGTCAAGGGCGTTAGACCAAATGATTTTTTTTATTCCTTATAGCCAACAGCATGTGAATTGTGACACTCAAGGTTTTCATGGGTATTCTAACATTTCTTGGCATCTGTCAAGTCAGACTTTTGTATTTCTGAAATGCTGTAGAAGTAACAGCCTTTTAACTTCTCTGGGGACCTTGCCAGTGAGGCATAAACATCTTTTCCTGTCTCCTCTAAAATGAAGTACTTGGTCACAAGTGACAGGCTTTGTTTTTCAAATCTGGTCCTATTCTTATTTCAATGTTTTCTTAACTATATTGTGAACTTATTGAAGTACAGTAGATTGAAAATGCCAATTTATGTTTTAAACTAAAACCAGAATTTTATTGTTTCATAAAGTATGCATTTTGTAAACATAGCTTTACAAATAATACATTTCTTCATTTGAAATGCCTGACTGTCAATGATATGGTCTACTTAGAGAAGAATTTGTAGTTTCATTTCTTACAATAGAAATGTGTTGAATTAAAAAGCTTAAATAGCAAATACATGGTGTTAGGTACCATTATAAATTTTTTAATTTGACAGAATTGAAATAAAGTGAATGTTGCTTTTGGTTTCTTCTGAAAAACTGTCCTTATTATAGGCAAAATAAAAGAATAGAAAAAATGTTATTTCCAAAGGATAGAGAAAATATGTAAAATTTGGAAGAACAGAGTAAAAATACCTGTTAATATTTTGTCCTAGAGATAGCTATGACTATTTTAATATCTTTTTCCATTTTTATGTTAAGCATAACATTTGGAAAAATTGTGTATACTTAGCAGATATAACTGTTGTGAGTGGGTTAATGGAAGCCATAAGTAAGAGGAATTTGATTTTCTTCTGTAAATCTTTTGTTATACTTAAGTAGCATCCTGATTATTTTTGTTTTCTTCTATTTTATTTTTACAATTATAATTACTAGATCAAAAGACATCATGGTAAGTTTATATTAATAACTATTAAGGCCATTAGTCTTAGAACTATATATAGTCAGCAGTATGACTTTTATAAATGTTTATCAAATGGACAAAGAATGGTATAGTCTTTTTTGTCAAAGCAGCAATTTTCTTTAATGAAAATAATTCAGGTGAATTTTTATTTCTTAATTGGGAATTTATTTTCCTCAGTTATGTGTCTGATGTACTAATTATCTCTAGTCTCTTACTTAGTCTATTCTTTTAAAATTTTAAATTTATTTGTTTCCTCTGAAAATTCTTGTAATTTTTGTTTTGTCTATTATTAATTTGGTTGTTTTTATTGTCCTGCGAATTGAAGCCTCCTTATTTAATCATTTCAGTTGTAAAGATGATTCTTAGAACATCAATTTCACAAATGGGTTTACATATTTAAAATTTGAATGTTGCTTTAAAGAGATGACAGAAAATTTATTATATATTAAATATTAATAGATGTGATTGATAATGCAAACCTTGTTAAAACAGTTTAAGACGTTTTGGTCAATCATTTGGTTAATGTTGTACTTAGATTAGTAGTTTTTAAAAAAACATTAGAGCCTTTGCAAAGCAAAATAAAATTAGAATGTATGTAAACCGCAGATTTCAGATTAATTTTGATTAGAATGTGGAGTGGCTAAGCATGCAGTTTCAGTGATAAAAGATAGGGGAGATATGGGTTTTCTTCATGTATACTCAGTGGCTGTGGATAGTCTGTCCAGTTGATAGTTTAGCGTTATGTCTAGAATTAGCTCATGGACTCATTTTCCTCTCTTCTCATAATTTCTGAACAAAAGCGACTTTGCAATTAGAAGTTCGATTCAACTTTATTTTTCTTGTTGTTTTATAGTGTGGTGGTGGGGATCAAATTGAGGACCTGGGCCATGCTTGACAACTCTCTGTCAGTTTGTTTTTCCAGATACACTCTCACCATGTAGTTTAAACAGTTCTTGAACTGCTTCCTGATAGGCCAGTTATTCTCAGCTTTCCTGTTTGCCTCCCAAGTGCTGGGGTAATAGATGCATGCCTCCACACTACACTTTCTGTAGAAAGATGTTCTGAACTAGTAGATAAAAGCATGAAGCTAGTAATTAAGGTAGGTATAGACAGTCAGTTCTCCCACAACAGAAAATACTAAGGCAGAAGTTGCCACTAAGGATCTCGCACTGGTTATGAACTATTTTCCTGTAGTTTATTTAGTTTATTCAAGTTAAAGAGTATTATTTCATTGCCTAGTAATAGTTCCTGGTGTTATAGTCATTTTGTTTCTGGGGATAGTAGCATTACAATTTAGGGAATTAAATATGTTATTTCAGTTATTGTAAATATAAGAAAATTATGATTGTTTTAAATAAACCTTAAGTTTATTCTTACTAAAAGTTAAAATTTTTAATTTGTTAAAATGTTTTAAAAGGATAGTGGTGGCTCATGCTGGAGGCAGAAGGAGGAGGATCTTGATGAGGCTAGGCTGGCCTACAAAAGAGTTCCAGGCTAACCATAGCTATGTTGTGTGAGGCTACTCATTCATTCCTGGCTGCTCAGACCCGAAATAATCACTCAAACTGCATTAATTAAATCACTGTTTGACTATGCCTTCTTTCTCCCAACATTCAGTGTAGTTTTCCGTGCCAAGCTCTACTCTACCCTATCACAAGCAGATTCTTTATTCATTAACTAACTAAAACAACACATATACAAAAGGACTTCCCACACCATACCTAAATAGTGAGACTGACTATACATAAAGAAAGGCTGAGGTAGGGGTGGAGAATATTCTAACCTTTTTTTGGATCTGGATCTGGTATCTAGAACAATTGTTTATCCTAACTTAATGGCTATATTTTATATACTCCTTGTTCCTGTCTTAAAGGTAATTGATTCATGTCACAGAAAAAGGTGGGAGTAATAATATGGTTACTAAAAGTCAGATTTGTGGAAAAGAAGAGGGAGCGAACCTGTTATCAAAGTTTGTATCTGACTTCTCAATGGTGGAATCCTAGTTTGCTTCTCAGCTTCAACAAGTATTCTTTTTATCAGAAAGAGGGAAGCATGAGTTTTTAAATTCGTGTGTGTGTGTGTGTGTGTGTGTGAATGTTTTAAACATGTCTTTTTAAAAAAAAAAAGTTTATGTGCCAACTATAATCCTGCCATTGAATGCTCTTAGTCTTTGGAGTGATCAGATAACAAGAGAAATAACTATTTAAACAAGATCCATGGTACCAGCACACAGGAGAGTCATTTAATTCCTAAGGGAGAACATTGGCAGGAAATTCTTTCCAGGAAGGTTATCATGAACTTTGAAACAAAAAGTTACCCAGGCCAAGAAGGAATTTGGAACAAGTAATTGGAGACAGAGAGGTGGTATATCCCAAAGGTATAACATGCATGGTGATGGAGCCAAGAAACACGGTTTCTCTAAGTAATTTCCCACAACTTGATATTGTTGGACTTTGGAGAACAATCTGAAAAGAACGAACAGTGGAAGTAAGGAAAGGGATGTCAAAGAATTCACATCAAATATGTGAGCTATTTTTATCTTTTTATTTTAACAGCCTTTAAAAGCTGTTATGTAAATGTTATATTTTTGTTTCAATTTGTATTGTCACTGTATACCATGGCTAAATTGTTAAAAAAAAAACAAATATTAAGGTAGTTGGATCTTACTATTAACAGAACTGTTGAGTATTTTTTTGGCTTACAAAGAATAAGGAAAGAAGTTACTGAAGTGAAGGATATCATGAACCAAGAAATTTTAAGGACTAGTGACTTATTGCATAATATTAATCCAAGAACTTAATTTCTGTGATATTTTCTGGTGAACTTACAAGAATTGAAATACCGCTCTTTTCCTCTGGCGCGCATCAAAGGTCCTATTGTCATCATGGGTCGCCGCCCTGCCCTGTGTTACCAGTATTGTAAGAACAAGCCATACCCAAAGTCTCGCTTCTGCTGAGGTAGCCCTGATGCTAAAATCCGCATCTTTGACTTGGAACGGAAGAGGGCAAAAGTTGATGAATTCCCGCTTTGTGACCACATGGTGTCAGATGAATACGAACAACTCTCTTCCGAAGTTCTGGAGGCTGCCCGTATTTGTGCCAACAAATACATGGTAAAGAGTTGTGGCAAGGATGGCTTTCATATTCGAGTGAGGCTTCACCCTTTTCATGTNTCTGGAGGCTGCCCGTATTTGTGCCAACAAATACATGGTAAAGAGTTGTGGCAAGGATGGCTTTCATATTCGAGTGAGGCTTCACCCTTTTCATGTCATCCGAATCAACAAGATGTTGTCCTGTGCTGGGGCGGATAGGCTCCAGACAGGTATGCGTGGTGCCTTTGGGAAGCACCAGGGCACAATGGCCAGGGTTCATATTGGCCAGGTGATCATGTCCATCTGCACTAAGCTGCAAAATAAGGAACATGCAATTGAGGCTCTTCGTAGAGCCAAGTTCAACTTCCCTGGCCGCCAGAAGATCCACGTCTCAAAGAAATGGGGCTTTACTAAGTTTAATGCAGATGAATTTGAAGACATGGTTGCTGAAAAGCGACTGATTCCTAATGGCTGTGGGGTCAAATATATTCCTAATCGTGGTCCCCTGGACAAGTGGCAAGCCCTACACTCCTGAGGGCTTTCACGGTGCTCTCTTGTACCCTACCAAATCATGTTCAGGAATAAACCTCACATACAGTCTGCTTTAAAAAAAAAAAGTGCTACCTAGTGGAGTTGAATTAAAGTCTTTTCTCGTCTAAGCATTTTTTGCTTCAGGCTATTTTACAAAAGACTGTACAGTGGGAATTTTTTATTCTTTGGCATTCATCATATGACTGGTGTTCCCAGTACCTAACCTAAGGTAGTCACCTTAGGAAACTAAAATGATGAGACTCACTGGATTATAAATGTTGAAGGAACTGGAGATGTAGCTTAGTGGTAGGGTACTTGGCTAGTATGTGAAACATGAGTTTTATCACCAGCACTATATGAATGAATGTATTTGTGAATGAATGCTGAAAATTTTCAGCAGTAATTTTATCCCAGGAAGAATAACACACTTTGATAAAATTAAATTTAAAGCCAATAGGCACATTTCAGGAATTAGTTAAGATAAGATGCATAGAGTACAGTATAGAGATTATATAGAGATACCTGTGAGGTTTTTTTTTTTGATAGTGTGTTTTGTTTCGTCAGAATGTCAAGATCTTAGCCTTAAGAATGTTAGAAACCAGTTAATCGAATTCAGCTCCTTATATCCTTATATCCATATATATAATGCTACCCTCAGCTCACCTTCCCCCTACTTTGCATGACATATTTTTATTAGAGATTAAGAATTAGATGTAAAAGGGACCGGATGGTGGTGGCGCACGCTTTTAATCCCAGTACTCAGGAGGCAGGGCAGGCGGATCTCTATGAGTTTGAGGCCAGCCTAGTCTACAAGAGCTAGTTCCAATCCAAGACAGGCTCCAAAGCTACAGAGAAGCTCTGTCTTGAATTAGATGTAAAAGGTAATATACCAAAAATTTAAATACTACTTGCATATATATATATTTAATGGGAACTGAAAAGCAGTCTTTTATTATATTAGGTCTGTATTTCCAGAAGTAGGTAAACATGCTGCACAGAGAAATGTCTTCCTCTTTTCCATCCTATCAACAAACTCAGCTCTTCTCAAAGGGAACCGATGTATGATTTCCTCTCAGAACTTAAGAATGTTCAAGCAATGCTATTAGACTAATATCCACTATTATTAGTCTAATTGGACAGTTAAAAGTAGTTAAAACATAACTTTGCCTGTTTTAAATGTATGTTGGATTTACTTAGCTGATGTTCTAGATTAAAAAAAGTAATTATACAGGCACCATCTTAGTATTTAAAGACATAATTTAGAGACATTTTCTATTAATAATTTTGTTTTTGTATTCCCAACTAAATTTATCAGATGAGATAGCCTTGAAAAATATATATGCAATTCTGAATACCATGTTTACAAGTCTATGTATTGTGATGTGATAAAAAGTGACCAGAAAAGTATTTACTTTGTTTTACTAGTTTACTTTTCTGTTTTTTAAAATAGAAGATAACACTATTCTCCTTTAGAATTTTATTAAGTTATTAAGTGACGCAAAATTATACTTGAAATTTCTCTTAGAATGTCTTGAATTACCAAATAGCTCTGAAAGGCCACTAATACTGTTGTCCAGATTTTATCAATAATTGAATTGAGTTCTTAAAGATGAAATAACTTGCCCAGAGTTTATAATGTGAGAGTGACAATTTAACCATCTTTACAGAACTCTGTGATGCCTTTGTGTTGTAGATGTGCTATGATCCATGTACTTAACTAGATTATTTGATATATAGCCTTGCTGTGTAACCCAGACTGGCCCTAACCTCGCCATCCTTCTGCCTCAGCTTCATTTTGGGGTTAGAGGTATGAACCACCATGCCTAGCTCATTTCAATGTAAGTGTGTTTGTCAAATAACATTACTTAGTAAGTGGACAGAATATTTGAACTTTTATTCAATGTGGTTTTAATACAGGAAAATAAGTACACTGTTGCCTATTAAGGAGAAACCTAAATGTAATTAAGTTAATAAGTAGTCTTTTCATGATACAAGCATTTATCCTTGATGCTACATGTGCTTTTCTAGATTCCAATGTTGGATGTTTGTTTACTTACTTACTTACTTACTTACTTACTTACTTATTTATTATAGGGAGATTCCCGGAGTCTTTCATTTTCTGAGAACGTGAGTGCTGTTCAAAAATTAGACTTTTCAGATACAATGGTGCAACAGAAATTGGATGACATCAAAGATCGAATCAAGAGAGAAATAAGGAAAGAACTGAAAATCAAAGAAGGAGCTGAAAATCTAAGGAAAGTCACAACAGATAAAAAAAATTTGGCTTATGTAGACAACATTTTGAAAAAGTCAAATAAAAAATTAGAAGAATTACATCACAAGCTACAAGAATTGAATGCACACATTGTTGTATCAGATCCAGAGGATACTGCAGGTATTGTACTTCTTTGATTTTTATGTGATTTATTAGTAGGATATATGTTCTTCCAGAGAATTCTAAATTTTATGACAGTAGTTTTTAGCTATTCTAAAAGTACAAAGACCTTTTCTTTGTGGTTAATGCCTTGTTTATATTACTGTTCATAAGGTTACTGAGTTGAAACATTTACTGAAAGATAAGTAGCTGTTGTATTTTCTTATCCCCAGTCAGTAGGACAGGGCGTGGCATTATTTTCTATTATTGTCATTCTAGTATTTTCTAGTATGGAGTCAGCCAAATGCTTTTAACCTTATAATCTGAAGCAAAAGTGTACCAGGTGACTTTTAAAAGTGAAGAATTCGTTCCACAGGGCTGACAAGACAGCTTAGCCACTAAGGGTGCTTGCTTCTGAGCCTTTGTGCTGGAGCCTGAAGACTTGAGACTTTTTAATACCCAGCAACCACATGGTGGGAAGACAAATATTCTTATGACCTCTACTTGCCCCCTCCCAAAAAAGTAATTGTGAAATAAATATGCATTCCGTAAAAGTAGATACCATTAATCAAATTTATCACCCTGGTGTTTGGGTACAAAAGAACTGAATTAAGCACCTACGTTATCATGCTCATTGTTTAATTCGAAAAAAAATTAAAAACAAAGCAAAAACTGAAACTTGACTTTTACTTCTCTGTAATTATAGAAAATAAGAGGGAACTGTAACTCATGGTTCGAACCTAAGACCATTATTTTTAAAGAATCAACAGTTAGAAATTTTTTCAGTAGTGTAAAAAAGTGAAGATAGGAAAATTACTTCTCTCTTTCAGACCTCTTCCTAAAGGCAGCTTTGCTTTTTTTATTGTATAACTTTTCAAGAAAAATGTCTATGTTTATACCATTATCCACTTCTCTATGTATATTCTTTCTGTAGCTTTATACAAAACATTTAAGACACTAGTGGTATAATAGTTTTGTTATTGCAAATATGATCTTTTAAGTGACATAAATTAAGCTGTGTGATCCTTTCCTTTGCAATAAGTGAACAGGTAAAGGAAAAGACATTTATAAAGAGTAAAACCCTAGTAGCAGAGATTTTAGATGAATATGTGATTAGCTAGTAAGAGTTAATAGGTGTAAAACTAAGAGTCTAAAAAATTTCTAAAAATAACAGTATTTAGTACTCCTCTACTTCATTACCTTCAACATCTGGGACTTAGGACTTTTATTTGGAGAAGGCTCTGTATATAGACTTCAACCATGTACAACAACTTAATCTTTAAAAATGACATAAATAATAGGAAATCAGTCTTTCCATTTTAGAACTGAAACAGTCCCAAAGGTGTGAATTAATTTGCTCAGAATAGTCAAGCTGGTTATACACTTTCTACTCCTTGACTAGTAGTCTCTTACCCACAAATTCCATAATTATATTATAAATGGAAACATGTATTGTGAAAATTCCGTTTTTAGTAGTAGTATTTTATAAACTAAGATAGTCTGTTGTGTTTGGTTCTCTGCCAAGTTCTACATGTCTTGCCTATTGCGTCTTTGGAAGTCTAAAATAAGAAACTGCTAGAACTTTAAACTCTATTTAGAGAAAGCATTTTTTCTTTAAAATACTGAGAACTGCCTTGTTATTCATGAAAATTTGAATGTTTTAACAACACAAAATATAGCTAGCCCATTTGTTTTCTCTAGTCCCTGTTTAAAAATGAGCATTAATGAAATAAAATTACATATAAATATATGTGAATGGTTTCCATATATGTTTATACGATTTGATGGTTTTTAACAAATGTACATAATGTGTCTATGGAAATATCATTAGATCTACATAGAATGTTCCATTACTTCTCAGGTAGTTTCCACTCCCAGTACTGATTCCTGGAAGCCACTAATATTCTGTCCATCACTTAACATTAAATACTTTAGAATATTGACCATCTCTTTAAAGATTTTTTTTAATGACCTCCTGTAAGCCCTACTGTCAAATTCCTGGGCTCCCTCAAATGCTAAGTTGGATAACATTGTGAAACATTCCTGGCCAGTTTATTCTTATCCTCTCTGTGCTGCTTTGCTCATTCGTTGTTGTGATGTAATTTATTTCCATCCACTTTTATCCCTCACTAAACTGTGTGACCCTTGATGTTTTCTAGGCTTGTTATAGAATTTGGAACATAGGAGCATATAACTGTGAATATTACAGATGTTTCAAATGCAGCAAATCAAAATTATGCTTCATTTCTGTAATTATTATCAAAGCATAATTTGTTATTTCACTTTAAACTTTAAATGAGGTAGAGAACAAGTTTAAAAAAAGTTTCAAGATAAAACCAAAACTGTTGAATATTTACTTTGTAGATAATTGGAAGTTAAATGTATAAAATATCACTTGTGTTCTGATTGCTTAACACATCAGTATGTTGGAGTAAAACTTAGTAATTTTGTTAAATTATGCATTTAATTTTGTATGTGTGTGTGTGTGTGTGTAGTACAGGCACATATACACATGCCATGGTATGTATATGGACACAAGAGGAGACAACTTTGTTTTACCTCTCTTGATACAGGGTCTTATATTGTTTACTGCTGTGAACACTGGGCTAACTGGCCGGTAAGCTTCTGAGGTTTCTCCTGTCTGTGCCTCCTATATCCCTGTGGGGGTACTGAGATTGCAGATGTGTGCATTTCCATGTCTGACTTTTATGTAACTCTGGGATCTGAACTCTAGTTGTCAGAGTTGCACACTAATTCATTTCTGTAATAATTTTCAAATCATTGGTTGCACACATGCCATGGCACATATATTGGGGCCAGAGGAGAGAGCTATGTGTGCCAGCTTTTGCCTTTTACCTAGCTTCATGTAGAGTCTCATATTGTATACTGCTGTGTACAGTAAACAATTTTACCTATTTTCAAAATAAGGATTTTTATTAGGTAGACTTCTTAATTATAAAATTATAAAGGCCTAGTCAGCTTCTTTCATGATAACAACTCAACAAATTAGATGTAGTTAGAATGTTCGTTAACACACATACATGCACGTACCCAAATAACAATATATGAGATATAACCTCACAGTTCACATTGTAATGCTAAATAGTTGAAAGCTTTTTCTCCAAGATTAGAAGCAAGACAGGATAACCACTCTTACCAGTTCTAAATAGTAAAGTCCCAGAAATCTTAGCCAAAGCAATGAAGGAAGAAAAGAAATAAAATGCATCTAGACAATAACAAAGAAAGGAATTATCTGTTTGCTGACAGGATTATTTTGATAGAGAGACTTCTATTTAACTCCCCAAAATTCTACTCAAAAACTTTTAGAACTGATAATGAAATTTAGTACAGTTGTATAATACAAAATCAACATACAAAACTAGTAGTATTTTATACATCAGTAGTAAAATATCTGAAAAAGAAATTAAGAAAATAGTCCTACTTATAATAGCATAAAATTTCACATATTTAGGACCTCATTTAATCAAGAAGATGAACAAACTGTTTAATTCAAATTGTAAAACATTGCCTATAAAAAATTCAAATGTCTTAAATCAGTTGGAAAATGTCCTGTGTTCATCCATAGAATAATTAGTATTGTAAACAAGTCTGTTCAGGCCTGTAAACCCTTCTAATTTAGAAGGTAGGTGGATTGCAACTTCAA
Organism: Bramus lutescens; assembly: GCA_001685075.1. Classification (NCBI taxonomy): domain Eukaryota; kingdom Metazoa; phylum Chordata; class Mammalia; order Rodentia; family Cricetidae; genus Bramus; species Bramus lutescens. The sequence continues at coordinate 6,544 of LOEQ01003286.1, read as the reverse complement.
GGTCTCCCTGGGCAACAAAGTGAATTTAAGTCCAGTCCAGATAAGCTAGTTAGGCAATATCTTAAAATACAAAGTAAATACAGATAAATACAATGTGTTAAAAATACAAAGTAAATACAAAAGTAACACCTATATCGTGTCACCATTTCGGAAACAGAGTGTATACACTGTCATTGGGAGATGTAAAATAGATTTAATGCAGTCTCTGATAAAAAAAATCTCAGTATTTTTTTTATTAGCAGCGTTGGGGTGTGCATGTTCATGTATATGTATGTGTTTATAAGCTGCATGTGTGGAGATCAGAAGAACTTTCAGGATTTGGTTCTCTCCATACATCCTAGGCTACTGGTCTCAGACTTACGTCATTGTCCTGGATGGTAAACACTTTGACCCCTTGTGTCATTTTGCCAGCCTCCAATAACATTCTTCCACAGAGATATTAATAGACAGTATCCATAAAGCTTGTGTGGGATCACAGAAGATTGAATGACCAGAGCCATTTAGGTAAAAGGAAAAACTAGAAGTATCAGATTACTGGTTTTCAAAGAATATTTTAAAACTATACTAATTAAAATAGCATGATATTGGCACAAAACAGACATATCAACTAATGAAGTTATCTGGCCGAGAAATAAGCCTACACATTTGTGGTCAGTTTTGTCAGAAAGTGCTAGGAATATTCAACAGAGAAGGCCTCTTCTGTAAATAGTGTTTAGGGAGCTGGATAGCCACATGTAGAAAAATAAAACGGGCCTTTACCTCACCCTTACAGCAGATAAATTAAAAATGGATCAAATGCTTAAGTGTAAGATTTGAAACTATAAGCTTACTAGAAACAAACTACAAAAAGATTCCATGTTATTAACCTGAGTAAGGCCTTCTTGAAAACAGATAAATGAATAAATGGGATTACAACAAATTTAAAAGACTTTTTCATGACAAAGGAAATTATAGATTGAAGAGGCAACACAGGTTGCAGAAAATATATGCAAATCATATATTACAGTATTTTTTGAGGAACTTAGACTACCAATAAAGAAAACATTACCATAGGGTTTTTTTTTTTAATACCAAAAGCTTGATTAGAACTGTAGGTGTAGTTCACTGAGAGTGTGAGGCTCTGGTTCCTACCCTCACCACAAAAATAACGGGGGTGGGGGTTAAAAAAAAACCCAACAAAACAGAAACTCTAATTACAGGCACTTCTCAGAGGACATGCAAATAGAAGTGTCTGTTCAATACCCTAATTGTTGGAGAAATATAGCTGAAAACCAGAGAGAGGTATTTCTTCTCTCCTCTTAGATGGGTTAATTATTTAGAAGTTGAAGGATCCATACTGGCAAGGATGGAGAGGAGGAAATTCTTGTGTATTCTTGGTGCTCTTGTATGTTAGTTAGTAAATTTAGTATAGGAAACAGAATGGAGGTTTGTCATAAGTAAAAGAAAAAATACATCAGTGGTAAGAGTGTGTACAAGGCTCCCATTCAGTCTCTAGTGCTACAAACACAAAAGAATTGCCATATAGTTCAGTAGTGTGTCTTCCTTCTGGGTTTTTGATCAAAGGAGTCAAAATTATCACATCAAAGAGATGATGGCCACACCCCCAATGTTTCTTGCAATATTTTCCTCCATATCTAAGCTGTGGGCACAGTTGACGTGGTCATCAGTAAACAAATGGATTAAAAGTAAAATTTCAGTCTGTGAAGATAGCTCATTTGACAGTACTCTTAACAAGCACAAGGTTCCATGTTCAAGGCTCAGTACCTCTGCACCCTCACATGCTTTTATATACATGGGGAATACCATTAAGCCCTTAAATAGCTGGAAACAGTTACTGAAACGTGTGACTCTAGTAGGCATTATCACAAGTAGAGTAAGCTATATAAAGTGACAAGTACTGTCTATCAGATCATTTGCCTAACCTAAAAACATTCAACTCAGAGAGCACAAGGAGCTGGTTAATTAGCCTGATTTGGGTATTTCTGGTATAGAAATGAAACATCATACTGTATACAATGGTTATTCATCATCAGTTAAAAGTAAAATAAAACTTTAAAAAGAATTATATCATGGAATGTTCTTTGTTAGCTCACATAGAAATTACAAGTGTATGGTTAGTTGAAAGTGTAAGTCATAAACAATCCCACACTGTTTCAGAATTATGATTAATATAATAGTTATTTAAAGGGAAAAACTTACAGATCACCGTCCCAGACAACAGCCCTCTGCGCAATCAGGAAAGGAGCCTAGTCACTGGAAACGGAACCGGAAGCCAGAGAGCAAGGAAGCCATAGAGTGAGCAGAGGGCAGTAGCTGCTTTTTTAAAGAGAGAGAGACCACACCCCAATGGGCTGTTATCTCAGCAGCTATTGGCTGAAGGAGCGGAAGGAGCTAGTTGAGGCTAAGTGGATTATCTATGAAAGGTTACCCATCTCTGTAAAATGGAGCTGCAGTCTAAGAGTGAATTAGCACCTGATACTCCAAAAGGAATTATTTGGGAAAGAACCATTTCTAAGTCTTGGTATCTTAAATTATGCTAGACTTTGTGGTGCCCTGTTAGATAGCTGAGACAGAAGGATTAGGAGTTCAGGCCAGCCTGGGTTAGGCTACATAATGGATTGCAGACCAACTAGTGCTACACAGTGAAGCTCTGTCTCAATAAAAAACAGTAACATGTGTGAGGCATGGTGGTATAAGCTTTAATTCCAGCATCCAGACGGAGGCTACATTGTGAAACCCTAAGACCCTGTCTCAAAAACAAAACCAACACACACAGCATGTTTTAAATTCCCTGTTTTCATCTTTTTAAAAAAAAATATTTTTTTCTTGTGTTGTGTGTGGGGGTAGGGATGTAAATGCTCTATAATCCGAGGATTAATCTCTAATTAACCTTAACCACCAAGTGCCTTTATCCACTAAGCTGTCTCCCTGAACCACCGTTTTCATCTTAGTTCATTTTTCTATTTTCTCATACACTCAAAATATAATGAATAATTACACTTGTTAATCTAGTGTTTATTTTCTTTAATATCTAGTACACACATATGCAGATGTCTTACTTAGTATGTAATTAACAAAATTGAGGTTTGGTTTTTTTTTCCTTTCTTTGAGATAGTTAATCTTAGCTTTTTTTAATGACTAAAGCATAATTTGTTAAACCATTTTTAGACAGTAGCAATAGAAATTTAATTTTCCTATTGTCACCTAAATGTGGTATTTATTTAAAATGTGTGAATATTTTGCCCACATGCATATGTGTGCCATATCCTTGTCTGGTGCCAAAGGAGGACAGAAAAAATTACAGTCTGTGAGCTTCCATTTGGGTCCTGGGAACTGAACCTGGGTCCTTCTTCAAGACCAGCAAATACTCTAACCTGCTGAGCCATTTCAGCTCCACTACTTGAATTGTTTGATGTGCTTTAAAAAATTATTATAATATATGGTAAACTTGGTTTTGTTTATGCTTGTTCTTTGTTTGTTTTTCTAAGTTAACTTATTGCCAACTTGCCATAACCTACACTTACTTAGAAAAGAGGAATCCTCAAAAACCAATCAATCACTCAGTGAGGTGACCTGTGGGCGTGTCTGTGAGGGATTGTTTTTGGTGCCTTACTTGATGTGGGAAGAAAATTGAAAAGGTGGATACTGCATTGGGCAGAACAATGTCTTGATTGTCGTCGTCCCCCAACTTCCCAACTGCTAAACCTTGTACTTAACTCTTCTCAAGACCATGTTCAATGGCAGTCATTTTGATTACTTTTACTTTTAAGAAAGTCATAAAAATAGAATCATAAAGTATGTAGCCTTTAGAAACTGACTTTTTAGAGTTAGCATGCTGCCATTGAGCTTCAGCTAAGATACATGCATCAGTAATTGTACAGTTTTTCTGCATAGTCAGTTGTATATATGTATCACAAGTTATTCATTCACCAAGGATATTTGAGTTACTGATCTGTTTTAGGCGATCATCAGCCAAGTTGCTATAAATACTCAAGAATGAAATTTTGTATGAGCAAGTTTTCACTTACTTTGATAAACATCTAGGACTGAGTTTGCAAAGATTGGTCTGTTTTAAGAAGCGTTTCTATTGCTATGAAGAGGCACCATGACAACTCTTAAAAAGGAAATCATTTAATTAGGGCTCATTTACAGTTTTCAGAGGTTTATCGGTATGGCAGGAAGCAAGGCCTCATGCAGGTAGACATGGTGCTAGAGAAGGAGCTGAGAATTCTTACATCTTGACTCAGAGGCAATAGGAAGTGGTCTGAGATACTGGGCATGGCTTGAGCATATATGAGACCTCAATACCTGCCTCCACAGTGACACTTCTTCCTACTAGACCATACCTACTCCAGCAATGCTACACCTCCTAATAGTGTCGCTTCCTTTAAGGACCATTTTCTTTCAAACCAACACAATGTGCTGTATATATATTGCCTTCAACCTAAACTGCTAAAATGTTTTTCAGAGAAACTGTATTATGTTTCCTTCTCACCAACAATGCCTAGAGAGTCTGTAATATGGTTATATGTTCCCCAGCATTTACCACTGCAGGTCTATTTTTTCAGCCATTCTAAGGTATTTCGTGGTTGGTTGTTGTGATTAGAGAAATGAGCAGATGGATAAAGCATTTACAGAGAACTTAAGAAGCTGCATATACCTTAAGCACAGAGTTTATATACAGAGTGAAATTCCCTTTCCTAGGAGATTCAGTATACAGCTTTCAAACAATAAGATGCAACATGGTAGCAATTCTAAACAATGTTAATACCAGCATTGGTTCACCTTAATCAAAAGCTGTCACACCCCACAATCTTACCCATGTCCATTGCTTGTAATACATTAAGAAACTTAACTGGAGTTGGTGTTGGTTTATTAAATAGCACAATTGCTTTAGCTGATAGCATCTGACAAAGTTCATCGTGAATACACAAAATACTAAAGCTCCTTTATATTTTGAGAAGATTCCAGATGATTCTAAGGAGGTAAGTCTGCCTGTTTAAGTAGAAAAGTTGGGCTTTGGAGGAAGTATACGCAGGTAACTAACATAAAACAAGATCCTGAAGCACTTTGTTTTAAAATCAGTTTATGAGTGCCAAGTGTAAACCAAAATGTTGGTTAGTTAGTAATACTTAGCACCTTGTGGACTTGTAGATAGATAGACACTTAAGGAAATAGATAAGTGGTACTTCCGTATAGTACTTTTTATTAATATAGATTGGGTCTGGTTTGTTTCAACTGTCTTTCCTCTTAACATGAAGTAAATAGCTTTGTCTCATAAGCAGACACTCAGGCTGTACAGTACACCTTGATGAATTTTGAGCATAGAGTCAGTTATAAATGAAGACCAAAGGTTATATATGATTGAGTAGTCATATAGCTAGATCATTACATTGCTTTTTGGTTGGTTACCACTTGTATGACCTTCAGACTTTGTTTTTATTATTTATTAAAAAGAAAAAGAAGCTAGACAGTGTATGTTCTTCACTGGGGTATTTTGTGAACAAGATGTTTGTAATAGCTTGTGTGTCAAGCATAAGGCACCTAAGCTCAGCTGATCAGAATGTGAAACCTCTGTGGATGTAAGTAAAATCTTAAGAAAAGTTTTCTAGTGGGGCCTAGAGAAATGTCTAGGAGCACTTGATGCTCTTGCAGAGGGCCTGAGTTCAGTTCTTAGCACCCACATAGCAGTTCACAGCCACTTGTAACTCCAGTTCTAGGTGATCCAGTTCCACTTCCAGCCGACACAAGCACTGCATGCATGTAATGGACTTGCATACATTGCAGGCAAAACACATATGCACATGAAATAAAAATAAATGTTTTTTAAAGATCAGGGAAGCATTTGATCTAAAGATATTCCCATGTTCTAAACTGCTAATATTTCTTCAAAGCACTCAGTTGTGGTTTTGTTAAAATATTAAAAATGCCAGAAGCCAGACAGCATAGCTACATATTACTTTGGGGCTAGAGAGATGGCTCGGCGGTTAAGGGCACTCCCTGCTCTTCCAAATGTCCTAAGTTCAATTCCCAGCAACCACATAGTGGCTCACAATCAGCTGTAATGAGATCTGGTGTCCTCTTGAGGAAGAGACCTGCTTAGTCATCCTCATCAACTTAGACTATGAAACCCAATAAACAGAAACTTGTTTCTATTGAAACAAGTTCAACAGAACTGCCATATACGGGCTGCCCGTGCATGCTTCTGCAGTGCCAGAGCATAAATTTCACTTTTCATTTCTACATATTGCTTAAGTTTCTGCCATTAATCACAACTCCCAATTTTTCCCCTTGCAGTTAGGTTTGCTTTGTCTCTTTTCTCTCCCTATTCTTGTACACACATGTTTGTGTGTGGGGGTTTATATACCAGTGAGACTCCCTTGGGGAAGGTAATTTTTCTTTGCAGGTGGTTAATTAGAGACTGCTGGGATTAAAGGCATGTGTCACCACTACCTGGTCATGTTACATCTCTTTTTTTTTGGTTTTTTGTTTTTTTTTTTTAAAGATTTTATTTATTTATTATGTATACAACATTCTGCCTCCA
>LOEQ01003285.1:121573-133284 GCA_001685075.1 Bramus lutescens | reverse complement strand
GGCGTGGTACCAGGGTAAGGCTGGATGCTAAGTCTGTGGCGTGGTACCAGGGTAAGGCTGGATGCTAAGTCTGTGGCGTGGTACCAGGGTAGGGCTGGATGCTAAGTCTGTAGTGTGGTACCCAGGCATGGCCAGGTACTGCCGGAGGCCAGGCCCTTCCACTATGACACGGACTCTACTCCTGTGACTGTGCAGAGCTAATGCCAGCACAGATAGCTTTCTGTCCCACCAGTGTCTGAGGACAATACAGAGTATGTGGTAGACAAGCTCTGGGGAGGTTCTCGCCGACATAGCCAGTGATTTTCCTGACGTGATTGCCGGCTGTGGTGGCAAGAGATAGATACCTCATGTTAGGGAAACCTCAAAGACTCTAGAGTTTTCTATAAGAACCACACGTACCCCAACTCTCCATACACTGATGTATACAGCCAAAGACGACAGCTGTGCACCAGGGGAAAAGGCAGAGGAAAAGACGGGGGGGAGAGTTCTGAGTCCAGCAGCTGCCTCAGGCCCGCTTCCTGGAAGAAGCAGGCTAGGTGATGACAGATGAGAAGAAAGAGATGGCTGAGGGGGCAAAGAGGATGGGCCAGGCTTCTGTTAATTGGCGCCCCCTGCAGGTGGGGATGTGGGGAGCAGGGAGGCTCCTTCATGGAGGACCAGCTCTGAGGTCTCCCAGGTTGGCCATGGATGGATTGGTCCTGGGGTGATTGGAGAGGAGTGCAGGTGGGAGTCCAATTCTAGAACAATGTAGCAAAGTTCGAGGAGATAAAGAAGACAATCCTAGGTCACCCCCAGGCTACTTTCTGCAAGCTCCAGGGGGTGGGGGGTGGGAACATATTGAGGATCAGGATCAGGTTCAGGCAGAACCATCCTGGTCTTGACTCTTGAGAAGAGGAGCTAGGGAGAGAAGGACGTGGCCCGGGGACACCCTAATCTTAACAGCATTGACTTACAACATGTGACCTTGTGTGCTCTTTCCTCCTCCCTGTGTCCGGTAGGTACCATCACGGTGCACCTCCAGAGAGACAGCAGAGGCCATCTTGGCCTGGTCGCCAACCCACTGAAGGAGGACTTGGAGCCTCTCCAGGTCTCCCCAGATTCCAAAGCCATAGCCATCTGGCAGACACTTCAGCAGACAGCCAACAGTGGGAGCAGCCCCCGTCCCCTGGCTCAGCTGGCACACTCACTTAAGGAAAGGTAAGGACCACTGAGCAGGGGACAGAAAAGCCAGCCATGTGAGGGTTGGTGTCAAGAAAATGAGAAATTGAAATCAAGGCTTGACCTAGAACAGCCAGTCTTGCAAAGAAGGGGGGTCTCTTCCACCCTTTTTGGGGGGTTGGGTGGACACATGTTCTAGCTCATGGACCAACACACAGGCAGGGCCTGTGTCCAGAGCTTGTTTAATTAAATACCTGCTTTGCTGAGACCGCGCAGGTCTCTGGGGGAGAGCATGCAGCCGGAAACCTTGGGATAGTTTATGAAGAGGAAGCATGCCTAATTTCTCTTGAAAGTCGGGTTTTTTAGCCAACTGTGGGGAAGAGACAAGAAGAGTGAGTCCCAGGGGACAAAAGAGGCCCCCAGGGACCTAGGGACTCCAGAGCAATCTTGAGTGCCTCTGCTAATGTCGGTTAACCTTTCCCAGGGTCCCTGGGGCTTTAGACATTTATGGGAAACAAAGGGGAGCAGATACAGTGACAATGGCCTCTTCCCCAAGGAGCCGCAGATCTGGGCTCAGCGTCATAGCTGGGGCCGAAATGCAGAGGGGCTCTCACTGTGTGTATGGACTATGTATGGCACTCTGAGGTCTCAAGGATGTAACTGCATACCAGGGCATGAATCCAGACCCCCCAGCCTTGAGATTCCAGGTGACATCACCATCCTATTCTTCGTCCTCTGAGAGACCTAAATGGCTCTAGCTCTCTGAGGGTAGCACACTTAAAAAAAGCCCCCAAGAGGACCTGGGTCTGGTGTGATCTGGCGTCAGGTACCCACCCAGTTTGGGCAGGGATGTCCTCGGAACCCTGTGGTATCTCTGGTGGCTTGGTAAGAGAGTCCCATGCAGCAGTCTGGGTGGCCTTTGCCAGAGGCCATGCCAGAGAGGCCAAGCAGTGAACCACAGGCATCCTTCCTGCCTCTGGCGACTGCTGCCCCAGCTGTCTTCAGATGCTTTCTCTCCACAGCACAGCCAAGGTGCTTCTGAGCTCTGGCTGCCACCTCAGCATGCAGGCCTCCCCACAGGAGGAAAGTACAGACGGGAGCCAGGTGGAAAGAAGGGGCTTTAACCCTTGGGGACTGCACTGTCACCAAGCCCACCTGACCCGCCTGTGTTCTGAGCACCCAGAGGACAAACGGCACCGTATCCTTACCACCCTTGCAACTGCACACAATACCTGGGAAAGATGAGCAGAGGACAGAGAGGCAGAAATAGATGAACAGACGGCACACACACAAACACACGTGCACACACACCAACATACACAGGGACAAGGAGAGAAGTGGAGTGGGGAGGGAGGAACAGATGTGGGTGATTTAAGGGTCGAACCCACAAGCCCAAGGTCTAGAAGAAATCAGATCCCTTCAAAAGAAGACTCAGAGAGAGTGGGGACACCCAGCTAGTGGCTCAGCTGGGCCTGGCATGCACGTCTCTGGCACTTCAGCAGGAGAGATGGGGCAGGGTTACTGGGGAGGCAGAGAAGGTGATGCTAGCTCAGTAGGGACAGGAAGACATCTCAGTGTCTCGACCCCACCCCAACATCTACTCTGCTGCTTCCGTTTCTACCTGCAGCCCAAGGGCCATGGAGGGGCCTGAGGGGAGGTAGGCCTTTCCTACCCTCCCCCTCCCACGCACACGCGCGCCCGCACACACACACACATACACACGTGCACACACACAGTTTAGCCACACACACAGGCACAGACGCACGCACACACAAAGTTTAGCCACATACACGCACGTACACACATACACACAGTTTAGCCACACACACATGCGCGCACACACACAGTTTAGCCACACACGCAGTTTAGCCATGCACACGCACACGCACACGCACATACACACAGTTTAGCCACGCACACTCGCACACACACACTGCTTGCTGCAAACAGCAGCTGCTCTTGCAGTATTTACTATGACACATCTGCCGCCCTAATCCCTAAGAAGCTTTTGAAGGATAATGACTCCGCTGAAATTAATATTCCTGCAACTTATCTCTGAGACAAACATCAACCCCCTTGTCCCAGAAGGTGCCGGCCGTTCAGCTGACCGGAGGTCTCAGCCCTGTGATTTTCTGTCCTAAAATGTAAGTTGGGCATGGCCTGCCAGGAATTGCATGCCTGCATTTAAATTTCAACTCCAGAGCAAAATGGGAAAAGGTTCTCATAAACTCCCCCTAAATAAATGGACTTATTAGAGCAGACTGCCAGTGAATATCTCACATTCTTAATCGCCAGGCTCCTGGGTAAAGCTGGAAACAGGAGGGCGGGGCGAGCGGGAACCTCAGGTGCTCCGTCTGATGACCCGGGTCTGCCGGGGCGCTCCTTGACTTAGTGCACCCAGGGTTCTTGCTCCTGGAAAACGTGGTATCACAATACAAGCAGCCGTGCATCCTGGATCTAAAGATGGGGACCCGACAGCATGGGGACGACGCGTCGGAAGAGAAGAAGGCCCGTCACATGAAGAAGTGTGCGCAGAGTACTTCAGCCTGCCTGGGCATGCGCATCTGTGGCATGCAGGTAGGTTGATGCAGAGGGCTGGCTGGCAGGGGTCGGAGGCTGGCATCCTGGTAGGTCTGGATGCCTGCCACCCACACCTCTGCTTCCCTGCAGAGCGCAGGCTCTAGGCACTTTCCAAGCGAGGAAGCCTTTTAGACTGAAATGCTGGATGTCAGTGGTGTTTTGTTTTAAGATAGGAACTCAGCCCAGGTTGCTTCACACTCCTTAAGTAGCCAAGGCTGACCTTGAACCCCTGATCCTCCTACCTCCCTTGGGGTGTTGAGATTACACAGGCATTAAGTTATTTTTGTTTTGCTTTATAGTGCTGGGATGGAACCCAGAGCCTTGGCAGGGGAGGCAAGCACCCTACCACCCAGGCCACACACTGGTTTTTTTAAGAGCACCAAAACTCAGTCTCACCATTTGGGGCAGCTAAAACTTTGTGCGATGGTCCTGTGGCTCCTACCCATACTGGGAGGGCCTTTCAATGACAGAGTGGGGGCAGGGGTTGGAGAGGAGCTGAGAAAATACACCTGGTGGCTCACTGAACCCACATGTGCAATAGAGCCAAGTCCTGTCCCCTTCGGGTGGGGTGCAGCAACTCGCTCTTTTGAATTCTCATTAGCTAGTCTCTTGTCAAAACTCAGCCTTTCTGCTTCTTTCTGCTGCACAGTTAGGTTAACTAAGGAAGGTCAGAAGCCACTGAACCCAGGGGTGGCTTGTCCCCTTGCTACCTGGGTCCCACACCTCTGTACTTAAGATGCTGCAGCAGGACTACAGGGAGAGAGGCAGGAATCCATCCCGGACAGCATGTCTCTCCAATACAAAACCAGGCTCTGCTTGGACGGCAAACGTTATCGCTTTCCTTAATTGAAGCTGTCACCCCTTGAAGCTGGAAGTTGAGTCCATAAATTCATTGCACAGATGTCCCTGGGAAGGCTGGGAATGCAGTCCTCAGAGGACAGAGGAGGATGATTTGTGAAGTAAATGGAGTCTCTCTGCGGACCTCCAACCTTCTGCAAGTGACCTGATTTATCTAGAGAGTGACGCCTGCCACGTGTTTACTAAGGCTGATTTAGCAGCCAATCTCCGGTTCCCCAAAAGCCTATTATAGCCTCCTGATTAAAAACAAACAAAAAACCACATTATGTAACATGAAGACAAGACAGGTCTCAGGCAGTTAGCCCAGGCACGGGGACCGCTGGCGGTTTAGGCTTTGTCTCCGTCTCTACTGCCCCCCCAGCTGTCTGATGGACTGAGTGTGGCCACCATGGTGTCCTCATCAGCTTCTCTTTTCTATCTGCTCCTGCTCCCTTCTGACGGCCAAGACGTGGCAAGGGCAGGAAACTGACTGTGGAGAAGAACCTTTCTCTGCAGAGGGGGGCTGTGGACCTCTTTCTGCTTCCCAGGCCCCACCCACACCTGGTCTAGCCCATTTCTTTACCTCTGAGCAATTACCTAGATGGTTTGGAAAAGCCATCCTGAATGCTTAAAATCTGTGAGAAAGGACTCAAACTTTGTTAGAGAGAACTTAATCGAACTGGCGCTCCAAGTCCATTGGCTCGATTTCAGGCTCCTACTGAAGCTTTCCAGCGTGGGTTTGCTAATATCTGAATTGAAGACGGCCGGAAGCCAAGATTTAAATCACGACTTGGAAGTTGACATCGGAAATTCACAGGAGAGGCGATCCAAACCTCGGAGCAGTGCGCTGAGAGTCACCTCTGCGGGTGAAGGATCTTTGGGTCTTGGGTTGAGAGACCAGACCTGCAAAGAGAATACTTTAAAATGCCACACTGGAGCATGCCGGGAGACTGTCTCTTATGCATCTCAATCACTCTTCTCCAAATCACCCAGAAATCACTTCACATACTACGGGAACATGTGGTGAAACCATCACTAGACCATGGGCAATTTTGATTTGTTTTAGCACAAGTTGGCCTTGAACTCACTAAGGACCTTGAATTCCTGATTCTCCTGCCTCCTTTTTTTATATTGTGGTTTTATAGACTTGCACCACCATGCCCGGTTTATACAGTACTGGGGATTCAATCCTACTAGGCAAGCTCCTCTACCAGCTGGGCCACACTCCCAGCCCTCAAGGCATGCTTTTTATTATTATTATTAACATTTACAATCCTTCATTCTCTCTCTCTCTCTCTCTCTCTCTCTCTCTCTTTCCAATGCAAGGTTTATCAAACTGATAAGAAGAGTTTTCTCTGCAAAGACAAGTACTACGGAAGGAAACTCTCGGAGGAGGGGTTCAGGCAAGCCCTTTCCCAGTTCCTCCATGATGGAACCCGCCTACGCACAGAGCTCCTGGAGCCCATCCTTTGCAGGCTGCAGGCTCTGCTCACGGTCATCCGGAGCCAGAGTTCCTACCGCTTCTACTCCAGCTCCCTCCTCATAATCTACGATGGGCAGGAGACCACTCAAGGCAGCCCATCCGGTGCCCCTGCCAAAGTCGATGTCCGAATGATTGACTTTGCTCACGCGACGTACAAGGGTTCCTGGAATGAGCACACCACCCACGAGGGACCAGATCCTGGCTATATTTTTGGCCTGGAAAACCTTATCGGGATTCTGCAGGATCTCCAAGAGGGAGAATGAAGGTTCTTGGAACTTTCTGGAATCATCTGGACTACAGATTTTGCAATGGGACCCAAGCTAAAGTAGCCTAGCTCCATCCCCTGTAATGACCATATCTACCTTCAACAGCCTTCTCTGTGCATGGCAAACAGCGTTGACAGTTGCCACAGGAATCTGCTCCGCAGGCATCTGCCCCTCACCGGGCATCTTCTGCAGTGCAGCTCCTCTTGGAGCAGACAGTAGAAGTGCCACCATTATCTGTGCACAGGAGGGGGTAGGCCTGGGTCAGAGGCCAGCACCGCAGCGATGCAGGGTGCCTGCATTCCAGAACACTTGCTTTGTCATGCTGCAGTCCCCAACAGCCAGGAGGGAGAGAAAAACAATCTCCTGGAAGAAGTCTGGAGGAATATTCTGCTTGTGCCTCCCACCTCTTACGAAGAGATATAGGTGGGCCAGGAGTAAGTGAACCCGTTAGTCCACACTGCCTGCCTGGTACTCAGGTTCTAAGTGGACAAGGGCACTGGCTGGGGTGCAGCGGGGTAGCTCAGTAGGAGGCTGAAGCTCCCCGTGCGTGAGCTCCTGGGCTCCACGGGGCCCAGAGTCACAAAACAAGAATAACAATAATAATGAATAAATGGGTGAACAAGGATAGGCCCGGGCAGACCCTGATACCTCCCTCCCCCCCACATGTGAGGGGAGGTGTCCCCACAGACTTCTGGGGGGGGCGTGGAATAAGCAAGTCTGCCACCCTGTGACCACAGGATGAGCCTGACCTGGAAACACAGCTTCCAGTGGAGGCAGAGTACCCCAACAGAGGAGCCAATAGCCTGGATCCCCCATTTCTATTAATTTATTTTGGCTGTGGGTAGGGGGAACCCAGGGCGATGTTTACAAGAGCAGCGCAAGCGAGGAAACCAGAGCAAACAGGTCTAACGATGACGTCCTTCTTCTGAAGCATTGAAACTTATTACAATGCCCTGGAGCCCGCTGCAATGCTGTGCTCCCCAATTAAGGAAATAAATTTGTTAATAAAATTGCTGAGGTCACCAGTGATTATTGGTGTGCCTAATACCCTTTCTGTTTGTTTATTCTGGTCAGTGCGCTGTCCGCGCTGTCCGGTACTTCCAATTTATGAGACACTGGAGTGTGCGGCAGGAACAGTTTACCAGTTTCCCCGTCCCTCAGGAAATGTGGTAGCAATGGGACTAATAAAATATTCATATTGGGCAGGGAGGAGGAGGGCTGAAGTTGGCAGCCTGCTTGCCTAGATATTCCGAGAGACCCTGAGTTCCATCCCCAAGACTGCACTGCCTGGCAGGTGGTACATGCTTGTAATCCCAGGGGAGAGGAGGCAGGAGGATCGGCATCCAAGGTCAGCTTTGGCTAGAGTGAGCTTCAGGCCAGTTTCGACTATATGAGACCCTGATTCAGAAAAAAACAAAACTGCATGTGTCTGCAAGCAGTCTCCGAAAGGAAGGGACATTGAATTTCAAAACCCTCGAGGGCAGAATTAAGGCACCATCAGACTCTAATGATAAATGTGATCTTTCCAGAATCCATTCTGAGGAAGAGTAGCAAGGACGAGAAAACTCTTGTTTAGTTGTGCAGCACAGTGGTGCTCAGCCTCAATCCCAGCGCTCTGAAGGCAGAGGATCTCTGTGAAGTCAAAGCCAGCTTGGTCTACAGCATGCGTTCCAGGCCAGCCAAGGCTACCCAGTGAGTCTGCCTCGGAAAGGAAAGGAAAGGAAAGGAAAGGAAGGAAAGGAAAGGAAAGGAAAGGAAAGGAAAGGAAAGGAAAGGAAAGGAAAGGAAAGGAAAGAGGATTTCAAAGCAGGTCAGCTTTCCAAATTACGCTTTGGCCAAGGTAACGATGTCATTAATTTGCAAACTCTATGCCCTTGGCAAGAAAATGGAAGCCATCCTGAATCAAAGTATTTGCCAATGACAAACCAGATCCCTGAAGGATGCTTTCTTTGGTATCACATCAGCCACGGTTCCCCAAGCAGCTGTCACCTTCACCCTCTCTCAACTGAGGGACTGGCCTAGGCCACCACCACACAATACCCTCCTCCTGCCAAGGGTGGTTTCACAGCGAGCCCTTCCTCCTCCTCTGCATCTGTTCAAGGCCCAGACCCAGTTCTCAAAGTCAGCCCCAGTGAAACCAGTTTATGCTAAGAAAGGAACAAAGCCGGGTTTAGTTTCAGGCAACGCTCCTGGACCCAGAGTGGTGGCTGTGGTCTCAAAACTCATCCTGGCTCTGCAGATTTCAGATCTCAGTGGACTGAGCCTGCCCGGCCCAGCCTGGGAAGGAAGAGAGAAAAAGGGGAGGAGAAAAGGTTAGATGTGTCTGTCCTTGGCGTCTGAATTTACTCAGAACTGACCCAGGAACCGAAGCACTTTAAGGAGCATTGCGACCTGCGTCCTAGCACCCAGTGATGCTGAGGCTTAATTTGCAAGGTGCAGAGGCCTAGGAGATTTATTGAGAGGATCAGCCTTATGGGGTTCTGTTGCTGTGATGAAGCACCCGGAAAGCCAGGGTTTATTTGGTTTACCCATCCGGGTTGCAAGTCAGAGCAGGAACCTGGGGGGAAGGAACGCAAACAGAAGCCCTGGAGCGCTGTTTACTGCCTTGTTCCTCGCGGCTTCTCCAGCCTGCTTTCTCATAGCCCATAGTACCAGCCACAGGGAGTTGGGCCTTCCCACATCAATCATCAACCAAGAAAATGTCCTCAGCCAATCTGGCATTTTCTCAGCTGAGGTTCCCTCTTCCTGAATGACTCTAACTGTGTCAATCTAACATAATGCTAGCCAGGCACCCCAGAGTCTGTGGGAGGAGGCTGACCTTCATCTGAGGCCTGACTGGCGGTGGAGGGCTGAGGAACTAGTTAAGACGGTGGGGAGGCACGTATGCTTATGGACAAAGTTTAGATGTGACTCTTAGGTGGCGAGTGTCAGAAATAAGGTACAGAGACCCAGGTGATGGGGACACTTCAAAACCTGCCCAGGGCCTCCCTCATTGCAGGTGATTTCATTAACTATTCCTTTCCCACTGCTAAATGCTTACAAATCCCAAGTCCCTGCAGACCGTGCTGCCTGCAAAACAGGGAGTGCGAACATCTTGATAGTGTCGCCAAGAACTGGTTGAGTTCACAGGACAGTTAGAACCCCACATAGAAAACACCACTGGTGCCCTGAGCGGGGACAGGGCCATCTGTTGTGATGTCACCAGGAGTTGCAGAGGCAGCCAGGGCCTCACCTCAGGACATGCTTCTGGAGGCAACAGCTAGGATGAGCCTGGAGAGTCAGGTCTGAAAGGTGTTGAACAGGGCAAGTGGCTCCATCCTGGGTGACTGGCAAATTTGAGATGGGAGATCAAAACCCAGGGGTACCGAGAGCGCTGAGGAGCACAAGAGAAAGACCTAGAACCTGTAAGATGATGAGCCCAAAGCTAGTTCCCTTCCCACACACACTGGTGGTTCAAGTCAGAGTGGATTGTAATTCTAATCAGCTGGGGCCAGTCAGCAGAGAGTCTCTGCATGGTCATCCGGGACCCAGGCTGCTCCTTGCCTGGGGCACCGTGATCTTCCCCTCACTGTCCAGACTGTTGCTGTTGACAGGTGCAAGGGAGGCAGCCAGAGGAAGGACACACCCACACCCCATGGACAAGAACCAGTCATGAGGCCCTGCCCGGATGCCAAGGAGCTGACACAGGCCGGGAGGGAAGAGGGTGATTCACTTCAGAGTCAGAAGTCTGCTTTGACTTCTCCATCAAGGTTTTCCAACTTGTATTTTTCCTCTGTTCTCCCCCCCACCTTTTCCGCCTCCTCCTCTCTTTCCTGGTTTGTGATTTCTTCTTTTTCATTCCTTATTCATATTCTTCTAAAGGATGCTTTGGTCTGTGAGTCTTCTCTCCAAATTCACTGGTTGGGACGCAATCCCCAGTGCAATGATTCTCAAAGGCTGGGGCCTTTCGTAAATGATCAGTGCCCCTTTAAAGGGCGGGATCAGGACTGTGGGGGAGGCCCTGGTGGGATGGCTCAGTGGGTAAAGGTGCTCACCGTGCAAGCCTGGTGAGTTAAATTGGAAGGAGAGAGTTTGCTTTGACCTTCCCATGCCTCGTGGCACACCCCCATCACGCACACACACTGGCATGAAAAGGCTAGTGGCGTGCCTATAACCTCGGCATTTGGATGAGAAGTTTTCGGTCATCCTTGGCTACACTGTGCACTGAAAACCAGCCGAGAGGGGCTTGCTTGCCCTCCTCCTGGGAACACACACAGCATCATTTATGAAGAGCCGACTTCGCCAGACAGAATCTGATAGCACTTTGATCCAGCTTCTAGAATTACGAGCAATAAATTTCTATTTATGAGGAAACTTACCCAAAGAAGAAATGGTTTTGATGAGAGCCCAGCCTGTCTTCACAATGGCCTGGCTCTCTGTTACCGTGATGTCGATATAATACCTGATACAAGGAGATGGAGAGGAAGCAGGGCATGAGGGGAGGCAGGGCCTGGGCTACCTCCGGGCAGGTTCTGACTAGGCTTCCTCTAGCTAAATCCTCACACACAGTAGGCTGCAGACATGTTTAGGACCACCTACCTCAGTCATCTATGAGACCCTAACGTGGTCCCAAAGACAGGTGACATGAAACAGCATTGCAGGAATACCTCTCCTGGGAGGCACAAACCCGTAAGGTCCCGGCTGCAAACCAAGGCAAGATGACACCAGAGTTCACCCTGGGAACCTAAGAGTTTATTGGGCTCATTTATCTAGAGCATGGTGAGGGGTTATCACGAGTGTGGGTGACCCCCAAGCAGCCATGCTACTAGAAAGTGTCAACGCCAGCCTGGTCTACAGAGTGGGTTCCAGGACAGGCTCCAAAGCTACACAGAGAAACCATCTGGGGGTGAGGGGGGGGGAGGAAGTGTTAACCCAGCATGGATGGTGGGGTTCCTCTAGTTAACTTCCCCTAGCCTACACACTCTAGTATCCCCTGAGACCCTAAGGACTTGCAAAATTGCAGAATTGAGGACAGCAGTGTTTGCAACTGACTGGTAGGAACTGGAGGGAGTCTTGGATCCCCAGGGGAGGGCTCAGTGGCCCCACCCCTGCTTCTCTAACACAGATGATCCCTTAAAAGCAGGCAGAGCTGTCTCTGCACAGAGGATCAAACTTTGCCACAAAGGGCAAACCTAGGTCACCCCAACTCACACAGCAACCTGCTTCTCCCCAGGCCCCTCTGCCTCTGCTGACAGGGAGCAGGGCAGCCTCAGAGACACTCATCTCCAGCTCTGTCCCTCTGCTGTCCCCTCCGGTGATTAAAGAGGAGGTGGAGGAGCGGAATGCCATTACAGCTTTTTCATAATGCGGTGTTGTCAGCGAGACCTGGGCCTCTGGGCATGGCTCCG
>LOEQ01003285.1:95207-107571 GCA_001685075.1 Bramus lutescens | reverse complement strand
AAAAAAAAGAAAAAAGGTGGCAATACATGGAAGCTAAGAGACAGGGTGAGGCCCAGGGTGAAAGGTGATTGGCGCAGGACAGTGGACCGCAGAGGTGGTCCTCTGCCCTGTGAGTTTCCCCAGACAGTGGCCAGGACTGGGGTGCTTGCATGGATTATTAGATAATGGTATCGCACCAGTGTCAGTTGTCCTGCAAGATGACACGAGAGAACATCTGGATCCCAGGAAGCGCATGCCAAGTGTGACAAGAGGGCCTTGTGAACGACCAGCTGTTCACAAGAATGGGTGTGAGCAGGGAGTGGGAAAGGAACGTGGTAGTTTTCTTCAAGTGAATGGGCAGAGGGTCGGTGCCTCGCCCAGAATCTTACAGCTAGTGAACAGTGGTGCCAGGATCTCGCCAGGGCAGCTGCCCCCAGTGACCTGCAGCCACAGAGGCCCCTGCTCACACCAAGGCCGGGCATGCAGATGCCTGTGTAGGGGTGGATTTGTAGGCAGGCAGGCAGCACAGGTGTGGAGAGCACAGCAGAGGGAATGACCTTTTCTTTTGGAATTTAGATATTGTGTGACTGTTGTCTGTGAGTGTGCAGCCGCGTGCATGTGTGTGCACATTGCACGTGTACATGAGGAGGTCAGAAGACAGCGTCTGATGTCTTTCCTCCAGTACTGTCCACCTTTTTCTTTCTCCTTTTCTCCCATGGTGGGAACCACTAGGGAGGTGGAGACAGGAGCAATATGGCTGGGAGGAGAGAGAAATATAAAGAGGAAGAGACAGGAACTCCCTGGAATGTGGCGTCTGAGGACTCGTGCAGACAGGATCTCGCCCTTTCGGTCTGAAGATTTGGTAGAGCTGAAAGGTCTCTCTAGTGGTTGGCTGCTGTGCTTTTCTGGTCTTCAGCTTGAACCCCAATATCTGTGCCTGGGTTTTTATTATTTATGCAACATCTCTATTTTGAGGCAAATTCTCTCTGCCCTGGAATTCGCTGAGTAGGCTAAGTAGGCCAGCCAGTGAGCCCCAAGGATGCACATGTCTCCATCAGCTGAGCACTGTGGTTAATTATGAGTGTGCTTCTGTGCCCACGTTCACACAGTTCTGGGGATGGGACCTGCATGCTCGTGCTTGTTGGTGAGCAGTTCACCAACAGAGCCGTCTCCCTACCCCTGACATGGGAGACAGGGTTCATTCTGTATCCGCGGCCCAGAGCTTGTGGTTTGTGTGCTGTGCTCTTCCGTCCTGAGTCGCTCTGTCTGTTACCCACGCCTACTCAAGAAGCAGCGTGCCAGCGGTCGTGGGGCCTCACAGCGCTGATCCTGGCACTCAGAAGGCAGAGGCAGGAGCAGCTCTGTGACCTCACTGTCATCCTGGTTCTCCATAGTGAGATCCAGGACAGTCAGAACTAGAGACCCTGTCTGCACCCCACACCCTAAGAAGCATCAGGGCGCAAGTGCTCTTCCCCAGAGAGCATGGCTGCTGATCTAGTCCTGCTAGCCCTTGTCAGGAGAACTACCCAGGGAGATGCCAACCCTACATTCTTCCTCTGTTTTGTGTCCTGTGATTAATGTCTTTGTCACTTAGCTGACCCCAGTCTCTATCAGCTTTCAGCCCTCTCCTCGGGTGGCCGTCCCTGCCGACCTTGGCAGGGGCTACATCTGGTAGCAAGGGAAACAGGCCTGGTGCTGCACATGCTGCGAGCTGGGCCTCATCTGACACAGGCAGAAGAGGGCTGCCTCGCTGAAGTGCTCGACTCCTGACTTATTTATATGCTTGCTCTGCAAGAAAGGACTTAAGTCAGAAAAAAAGCCATCATTTGAATTCTGGGAAACTATAAAGGAGTTTTGTTGTGGAGCGTTTAGAATTCCTGGCAGAGAAGTGTAACGAGGTGCAGAGACAAATGGCAAGGGTGGAGAAAGGAAGGGTTAAAGATGGGAGGTCTGAAGGGCAGAAGACCCATCTTCTAGTAGAGGCCTGCCTCCCTCATTGGACGTGCAGAACGGGCACAGGCTGTTCCCCGCCTCTGTGTTCTGGGCCAGCTCTGGCTGCACACAGCTGGCGTCTGCCTTGGTCCTGCTTGGTTCACCCGTTTCACAACATGGCCTCCTTTTCCTCTGGAGACAGACAGTGTCTCCTCCACAGGCCAGGGTCGGCTGGAGCTCTCTACGCAGGCAGCCCGGGCTGACCGCACACCCTCCTTTGCTCAAGTGCTGGGGCTGCAGCTGTGCCCTGCATCTGCCTTTCTCCCTTGCGGTCTTAGCAGCTCTTTGCTTCGAGAGGAAAGCGCTGGGGGTTTCATTTATTCATCAGAGAGCATGCAATCCACGTTACGGTGGTCTCATTTCACAAAGCTGTGTCTCTCTCTCACGATCCTGGGCCTCGGGCAGACCCCAGCACTCTGCAGCCTCCATGACAACACCCTGTGTCCTCTCCTCATTTATACGTCCCTTCCAGCTGGAGGACTGTTCTTCCCTGCCATATCTTGAACTTTCCCGATCCCTGGATGGAGCCCACACTGCCCCCGGCGTGGTGATTCCCAGGGTGCAAAGAGCTGCTGAACGCTTGTTTGTTTGCTTGTTGAGGGTCAAGGATCCTGCAGGTTGGGGGCAAGTGAGGTGGGGCTTTTCAGCCACTAAGGTGGCTTCTCATAAGAGAAGCTGGAGGGAGGTTTGCTTCCCACAGAGCTGGGGCTCCTGTGCCCTCCTCTGAATGCATTATTACACACAACCCTCCCTCGAGGTGTGGGTGCAATGTGGGGGGCACCTCCTCCGCTCACTTCTCTCGGGGTACGCTCTCTTTCAGGTGGCAGAACCCGAGGCCTGTGATCAGATGTACGAAAGCTTAGCACGACTGCATTCAAACTACTATAAACACAAGGTGAGTGGGCACGGGCTTTGCGCTCAGCCTCCAATGGGAGAGCTGATTATACAGTGTTCAAGTGTAACCAGTACTTTCAGCTGCACCAACAATGGTGCCTGGCAGAGGCCTTTAAAGGTCTGCTGAATAAAAGCCACGGCTTCTGTGTGCTAGCGCGTGCTCCTTTTCGTATTTCCCACTCGGTGATGGAACTGATGTCACACGCTGATAAAGATGGAGTACTGGAACAGTCCTGTCACACCAGGCTCTGCTCCTCCTCCTCAGCCTTGACATGATTACTGTCAGAATGCATGTAGCGTGGTTTTCCAGACTGGAAAAATATGTTCAGCAGCTCCACAAATAGACATGGCCAAATGGAAGAGCCTGTGCAGAAGGGAGTCCTTCCAGATGCCACCTACCGAGTGTGATCCTTAGCCACTCTGGGTGTCACCTGGGAGCTAGCAGCTAGAAATGCAGACTCCTGGCCTCCAGGTGGCGCTGTCCCTCACATCATCAGGTCTCTGGCTTCCAGTGCCCAGGTACATTGCAGCCGGCCAGAGCAAGGCCAGTGTCCTGCAGAACTAATGTATCCCTTCTCTCCTGCCCCTGTGCCAGTACCCTCGCCCCAGAGAAACCAGCTTCAGTGGCCTGTCCGTGGAAGAATACAAGCTGATCCTGTCCACAGGTAGGAGGCATGACTACCCTCTCTGGTCGGCTTGCTGTGGGTGGGAAGACTTAGGAGGACTGCCTAATGAGACAGTTGTGCGTGATGAGAACCCTGAGGAGCAGCTCAGAGAAGAAACCCTGAAGCTGTGTTTAAGCCGCAGAATACGGAAAAGGGCAAAGGCATCACTTAGAAGAGAAAACCATCTTTAGTGCTTTTAATTCAAGGCTGGTGCCTGGGAACAAGGGACTACATATTTGCCAAGTGGAAGCCATTGGAATCAGAATGGAAGGAAAATAATTTTATTTTTATGGTCCTAAGAGGGCTTTATAAACAGTGAGGCTTTTAATTAAAACAAAAGGCCATTCAGTAAATGAATGTGGGGATATCTGTCCCAGGAGATGTGGTCTGCAGGTTCGATATGCGTCTAACAAGGTCTGTTTAGGAGTCATGACTAGAACCCAGTTGGTAGGAAGGAAGTCCCTGCCAGTCAGCCCCTCCCTACTTCCCCATTTCCATTGTCACTGGAAGGGATGGCGGGGGTGGGGGCAGAGTCGGAGCAGGTAGGTACTGGAAAATTGCTATTTTTACTGCCAAGGATATTGTCTATAAAAATAGGCTAACCTTTTCTGGGAGGGCATGGCCCTGAAACATTGGCTGACTGGTACTCTAGAAATGTCTCCTTCCTTTTGGCAGTGGAGGTTTGACCTAGAATTCTTACCCTTCTGAGCAGATGGGACCCCCATTCTGTGTGCTGTGTCTCAGGGCAGCTTTGCTGTGTGGCCAGCATCTCTTTACTCCCACATCACTCATCATGCCATCACCAGCAGTGAGGGATCCTGACAGTGAACTCGGGTTCCCGCTATCTTGCGCTTGTCCCTTCTGCCAGACCTCAGGAAGCCTTTGTGCGGGTGGTGGGCAGCGCGGTGACTGCAGGCCTGGCTTCTCGTTAGGTCAGCCCAGGAAACTCCAACAATGTGTGCACAGCAGGACTCGTGATTTTGTTGCAGCTCTGTGGAGCCAGTACTACCTGGACAGTACTGCCTCCACACACACACACACAGGACCAGCCAGGCCTGCAGTGTGGCCACTTGGCCTATGGAGGCCTTGGTGTGCAAGAGGACAGAGACCCCAGCGTCACACTTTGTAAAAGTCACAGAATAGGAGGTTGTGCTGGTGGCTGCCATACAGTGCCCCAAGCTAGTGTGGAGCCACTGCCCATAAGCAGTAATTCAAGCCAGCACTTTTGTTAAAATTGAATCTCTGAAAGCTAAACAGTACCATGATAGTGTCTGAGCTTAATATCTGTGAATTATAAAATGAGATGTCACGGGATCTCAGCTCAGGAGAGTTCTTGGGCTACTAGCTCTCTGCTAGGAGCTGTTCTGTGCCCTACAGATACAAGCCATGTCTGGAGATGCTTGTGGTTGTCACAGTTGGCGGGGTGAGAGCCATGCTGCCTTGGTGGATAGAGGCCAGAGTGCTGTCGGCTGTCCTGTAGTGCACAGGACCACCCTGAGAAAGACCACCAAACCCAGACTGTTAGCTCAGGGAAGAACTGCTTAGATCATGTGTGCGTTGGGGTAGTGGTGAGGGGCAGGGTCCAAACAGAGTTTCTCTATGTAGCCCTAACTGTCCTGGAACTCACTGTGTAGACAAGGCTAGCCTCAAACTCCCACATATCCTCCCTGCTTCTGCCTCTGAGTGCTAGGATTACAACTACCTGGCTCATGTGTGTGATTCTTAAATATGGCTCTCTGCATGCAAATGTGCCATATACATGAACAAACTGCCGCCACTGAAGGGACGACTTCCTCCCAGTGTCACCACCCTGACTGCACACACCCAGCTGGGGAGGTCTGTGGTCTTGTCCTAGTTTTGCAGTTGAACTCAAGGTTGCCAGGGTTCAGGGACTGGGGGTGGGAGGGAGGCATCCATCCTCCCCCTCCAGCTGCTGAGTCTGGCAGCTTCTCGTCTTGATGCATACAGAACCAGGGGTTTGCCTTCCTCTACCTTGGTGCCTATAGCTGGTGTAGACATTAGAGTGGGCCCAACTTGAGAGAGTTGGGGTGGGTGAGGAAGTACACATCTGTGGTGCTGAAGGGGGGCAGGGCACCCTCGTGGGCCTGCCCCATCGCCACCAGTTGTGTCTCGCTGTAACCGGTGAGCACGGCTTTCCACCGTATGGACCCCAGTGTCTGGGGCACATAGAAAGCAAAGCTTGCTCTTCTGGGGACAGCCCTGTGACGTCAGCGTTGTGTCTCTCCCTGTGCAGACACCCTGGAAGAGTTTCATCAGGAGATGGATAAGAGTGTGTGGAAGAAACTCCAGGAGAAGTTTGCACCCACAAGGCCAGAGGAGAAACATAAAGCCTGGGCACGGGTCTTGTCCCGCCCACGTACCTGACCCTCATCAATAAAGCTGTCCAGTTTCTGCACTCTTCCAGTTTGGAATTGACTCATCGGCTCCATCGGGGAGGCCTGCCCTGTCTGCCTGAGCAGAGGGAATGTAGGGCCCTCGCAGCCTGAGGTCTGCAAGCCCAGTAAGGATTCACAGGCTTCCTGTTGTGTCGTAGAGCTGGGGAGACGCCAGGATCTGCAGTTGAGTGTGGAAACGGGCACTGTAACGGCACCGGGTGAGAGGCCGAGACTGGGCATCCTGCCTGGCCCTCTGCCACAGAACACATCCTAGGTCTCTCACTCCAGCCCTTCAGAAGTACGCATGCCCAGGTAGGACAGCAAAGCTGCAGCCACACTTGAACTAGGTGCAGCGTGTCGGCACCAGGTAGGTTCTGCGGAGGGCTTCAAGCCCCACAGGCCACCTTAACTGCTTGGACCTCCTGCAGCAGCCGAGTGGATCAAGCCTAGGGACCGGAGCCCAGTGGAACCAGTCAAGTAACCAGAGATCTGGTAGGTATTGGGGTACAACACGTGGCAGTTAGGACCCTGAGCCTGATGGGAGGTCAGGCTGCCAGGGCACATTGGCCTCTGTGGCACCTGCAGCTGTGTAGGAAGCAGAGGCCCACTGGTGGACTTGGATTCTATTAATTTATTTAAGGCAATTAACACATTAGTTCTCAGGACATAGAACTTATAAAACATGACACCAAAAAGGGGGAGGACAGCAAACCACCACTTTCACACAGTCAGTCCTTGTCCCTTGGGCTTGTGACTCTTGCCTATAAAGCCATCCATCCAGAATCAGACTACTTGGACAGGGCTGTCCCCAGCAGGCACAACAGGGTGGGATGACCCCTGGAATAAGTTAAGTATCAAAGCCCTAAGTAGCTAATAACAGCAGGCTAGCACCTTCCTGAGGCAGGAAGAAGGCAGGAAGAGCCACAATGTAGTGCTTGGAGATGAGAGGCAGCTGCTTGTAACCCCTGCGAGGACCACTGAGGAGTGTCAGTCACTGCTTCCAGGCGCAGCGGTCTGGAGGACCAGGTGTCCTCTAAGGCACTAAGGTAAACCAAGTCTCCTCAAGGGCTCTGTGGCACCCCTGGCCAGGGCCTGGCTCCTTGACCTGAAGGAAGGGCAGTGCTGTTTGCAGTGGATCTCCTGTGGGGCTTCAGTGGCTCTTCTCAGCGGCCCATGCAGTTCTGCACATCCACAAAGCCCAGACGTTGCCTCCGTTTCCGCTGCTCTGTCATCTAAGGTAAACAAGTCTCATCAGGTGACCTAGCTCCCGTCTCCACAGCACCAGAAAGACTGCATCTTCCTCCAAGGGCACTTCAGATAGACACCCCTAACCCCCAGGGTGCCCTCCGCAGGTCAAGCCCTTGACTGGGCACAACTGGCAAATTACTAGAAGAACTATAGGGCAGCTGTGGCTATGTGCTGAGGAAGACAATTCCTGCCCCACTGAACCCTTGCAGGCCCGGCCTGGCCACTGCACAAAGGACCTCAGGTGGAGACGCTTAGGACCCTGAGGTCGGGAATTCACCTGCTCCTTGAGTTCATTGAGCTGGGCGGTGAGGTGGGACACCAGCTTCATGGTGGAGCCAAGTTTCTCCTGCAGGATTCGGATCTCGTTCTGTTCACCCTCACCTTCGCTGCTCACCAGGGACATTGCGCGCATCCGTGGGAACCAGTCCAGGTTCTTGTTCTGGAACAAAGTGCTGGGGTCAGGACCAGTGAGGCGCTGCACAGGGAAAGCCATACCCTTAACCAGGTGCCTAGCAGGGAGTGTGTCATGAATAAATTGGAACTGGCCTGGGTCCTTCAGGTCCAGCAGACAGGAGGTGGGCTTCCACCAGCACAGCAGGCTGCCTTTTGTGACGTGGCCCTGTCCACTAGTGCCGTGTGCTGGTATCTCTGTCATCTGCCCACTCCCTGCCACAGCCAGGGCGCAGGAAGGCCAAGACCCAGATTGCTTCCTCATGCAAGGAAGATAGAGCTACACGGACGGCAGCAACTGTGCATGCGCCATGCAAGGAAAATAGAGCTACATGGATGGTAACAGCTGTGCATGCACCATGCAAAGTAGAGCTATGCCAGCCAGGCCCAGCTAGGGAGGGTCAGCACACGTGCCAAGGATGGAAAAATGTTTTCCCAGGAAGGAGGCGTTGTAGCAAGGCAGTTTTCTGGTTCCCTATCACAAGCTGTGAATTCTCAGACCAACAGATAAACCCCTTGAGACAAAAACTTCACTGCGGCCATGACTATGGAAATTGGAAGGATTATAATTTAATTCCTCTAAGCCTCGTATCTCTAAGCTTCTCTAGGCGCTCTCTCAGATTGGGACAACGCTGGCTTTTGGAAGCCATTCTCCCTCGCTGTGCCTTCTAAGAGGCCCTGTGGGGCTCAGCATCCCTCAGTGGGGTCTCCCCGCTGGATGCAGCTCGGCGCTGCTGTAGAGCAGGCTCCTCCAGGGCTGATGGGTTCCCTGCACGTTCTGTTTCTCATCCCACCAGCAGAGTGAATCCCATGATGGCTGGCTGTGAGCAAGGTTGTGCACAGGCAAGGAAGGGCTGGCCCCAGCTGTCGGCCCTCACTCCGGCAGAGGCCAGCAGATGTAGCATCTCCTCCCAGGTTGTGAAGAGGCAAGGACACTCACCTTGATCATCTGGGCCACGTAGCTCTCGGGGCCCGTGTAGTCAGTCTTGTTCTTGACGCGGACCAGCACGATGAAGTACAGGTAGTTCCACATGTTGTGTTCCAGCTTGATGTGCTCCTCGAAGGACACAGTCTTGTTGTCAAACTTGTCCCTCTCCAGACCTGGGGCACAGGGAGGAAATGAAGCCACTGTGGTAACTGCCTCCCCACGGTTCACCCTGTTAAAGCTTCCACTGCTCGGCCATGAAGATGCCATCCCTCCTGCTGAGCAGCTACTTGAGCCCAGTGGCAACAGGAGTCTGCCCTGCAGGTGACCTCTACGCTTTGGGCACTGGTCGCTGGGTTTGGAAGGAGCAGTGGACTGAAACCAGAAGCCTAAGACCACAGTGGCCTCAGGTTCCTCTTGTGGAGGCCCAAGGAGTTGAAGCAGTGGTTTCCCAGCTCCTAGCACAGCTGGCTCTGCTCCTTCCATCCTGGGATGGGCCAGCAGCCATCCACCCGTGAGGGAGCCTCGGCAACGGTGGAACTGGGGTGCCAGGGCATCGAAGCCTCCAGCAGAGCAACGGGAAGCAGACAGTAGAGGAAGGGGCCTCACCACAGATGAAGCAAGTGGTCTTGAGGATCTCCTCTTTCTTCTGCTTCTCGCTGCGGAGGTCAGCAAAGGTGTCGATGATCACCCCAAAGATGAGGTTCAGGACAATGATGATGACGATGAAGAAGAACAGGAGGTCATATACCACCCGGGCTGGGAAGAGGGACTCCTGCACAGCAAGGGGCACCATGAGGACATTTCAGGGAAGGTGTGGCTCTGGTCACACCAAGCCCTAAGAGAAAAGTGTGTGGGAGCCTAAGGATGGCAGTGACATCATCTGTCAATAAGAGGCAGCTCCACGCGGACATTTGGGAAGGGCTGTTGTGTGTGGCAGTTTGTCCTACAAACGGAGTTTGTTCCTGCCTTTAATATGGTTAAAGGGAAGGGTAGCTGTGAGCTCCTTGGGCAGCCTCACACATTCCAGAACCTTTGTCAAGCCAGAGACTTCTCCCAAACAACTGGGAGTTGATGGCCTAAGCAGCCAGCAGCCCTGTGTCCAAGTCCTGAGACTCCTCATGGCTGACTCAGTGTCCTGCTCCACCCTGCCCGCCCTCTGGTCTGAGGAAGCCGGAGACTGATGCCTGGTTCACACCTTCCCAAGCCTCAGAGCCAAGACCAAGGTTGCCAAGGTGTCCCTTGTCCACAGTGAGCCCAAGTGGGCTGGGGTGGGGAGCCGATAACTCTGGACAGTGTTACAGAAACTGGCTGAGTATGGGAAGGAGGGAGCATTCACACAAGGGGGTGGGATGGTCCACATGGAGGGAAGCCCAGCTGCTGCCTGGCTGAGGCCCAAGGGCAGGGCACGGTTACTCACATCTTTGGAGGGCTTGCGGAGGATATCACCCACGCCACCACCATTGCGCAGTCCATGGTTCATGACGGTGACGATGCACATGAGCAGAGTGTCACAGGCCCGCTCAGTGCTGTCCGGCTCTCCGTCCTCTGTGGGTGGTCAGTATGCTCAGACCTGGGCTGCCCATTCTGTCCCATCCCATCCTGCAGGTGTCCCAGCCTTACCGTCTAGGATCTCAGGCACCGAGACCTCTGAGACACAGTCTATCTTGTCCCCACTACATGTGCCCACAAATGTGGCAGCTCCATGTGGCATTCCCAGGGTGCTGGCTGGAGATGACAGGAACAAGATCACAAGGAGATATAAATGTCTGTCTGATCTTAGCATATCTCTAGTCTGCCCTGAGACATGTCCATGGGAAGTACCCCCAACCTACTAGCTCACACTAAGGCCAGGGAGGGACTCTGACTCTGGGCCTGACCCCAAATCCCTGCAGACATCAGGTTCTGCATGAATGGCCAGTCTACCCCTCAGACTGCAGTGAACTAGAGCATGCCTAGGGATGCAGGTTGGTGTAGGCTAGATGATCCCAAAACCCAACAGGAAGAGGACAGGAAGCCTGGAGAAATAGGCATGCCCTGTCTGGTGCTGAGAGTTACCTGTGCGTGCCCATTGTCACCCACACACCCATCCCAGAAAGGAAATCCCCAAGACCTCTGGAGTGGTTCCCAGGCAGCCGGTCCACCTCCAGAATGAAGTCATCCTTGAGGAAGAGGAACCCCACAATGGAGAAGAGGTAGACTAGGATGAGGGCCAGGAGGGCAGTTAGCAGGATGGAGCGGCCATTGCGAGTCACACTCTTGATGACGTTAAACAGCGTCTCCTCACGGTAGATGAGGTCAAAGAGCTGCAGGAACAGTCAGTAAGTCAGGCCCTGCCAGTGGGCTCAGTGCTCAGGCTGGAGTGGAGCAAACTGGGAGGTTTCTAGAAGAATCTGTGGCTCTAAGAGCAGGGGAGAGTGAGTGGTGTCACAGCTGAGTGGCCAGCAGCCACTCTG
The DNA here is from genome assembly GCA_001685075.1 of Bramus lutescens. NCBI lineage: Eukaryota > Metazoa > Chordata > Mammalia > Rodentia > Cricetidae > Bramus > Bramus lutescens. The sequence goes on along the minus strand of LOEQ01003285.1, from coordinate 96,566 downwards.
GAAGGACAAGGACGGCAGCTCTTACTGCACTCCCAGGGAAGCACTCTGTTTCTCACGGAGCTGCTCATTTCCCCTGTGATTCTAGGAGGCGGAGCTGTCATGAGGCACAGGGCAGAGAAGAAACCTGCTTAGAGTTACACACTGTTCAGGTCAGGGGTTGGGGAACAAATGCCTGGTCTGGCCGAGCCCAGGGCACAGGTGGAGGCTTGCTAGAGACCAGAGTTGGGAGCCCCAGCCCAGCCCAGCCACAGGCTCACCAGGATGCTGTAGAAGAGCTCATGGGCCAAGAGGCCCAGGACGCTGGTCAGGATGTAGCCCACGTGGTACAAGAACTCCATATCCATGACCATGGCCTTGTAGCCACGGATGAAGGTGCCACGGTTGCCCACAAAGCTTACCACAAACACGATCTTGTTGGTCAGCTGGGTGGAAAGGGCAGGATGCGGTGGTCAGCACCCCATCCTCAGCCCTGCCACCAAGCCCAGCCCAGAGGCTAGTCCTGAGGAATGAGAAGTGCTGGTCCCACTTGTGAGAGGTGCAGTATCAAAGAAGTGGCAAGCAGGGGAAACTGAGGCTCAGGTGAAGCAGGCTGGAGCACAGAAGACACCAGTGTTACAGTGCTGGGTTAGGAAAGTCCTTCCCATCTCTTGGGGAACAATAAAAACATAAGTTTGATGTCCTGTGCATTGGCGGGCAGTGCATGGCCAGCACCCTGCATTAAATGCGCAAGGCTGCCTGAGTTGTAGGAGAAGCACAGAGCAGGCCCGAGAATGGTAGGGGTGAGCAGGGTGGCCAGAGGACCCCATGGCACTCACATTGAGGGCACCCAGGATGTTGAGTGTGGGCCCAATGCCCAAGTAGTAGATGGACCGCAGGATGAGTGCCACGATGAGGGGGCGGACACTGTAGCGCTTGGTGAACAGCGCCGCGATGGAGAAGCAGATGAGGATCCAGAAGAGCAGCGAGATGAGTGGGGAGCCCAGCACACCTGGGAGCAGTGGGCAGGCGTGAGCTGGCCCCAGTGTGAGTCCCGGAGCCTCCCCTAAGGGCCGGGTAGACTCGCTGCACCCCGCCTCTGGCTCACATACCCACAGACCATCTCCCAGGAGGACAACCCGTCTGTCCCATGAGCCACACTTGCCCCGTGACATGCAGAGGGCCCACAGGGCAGTGCAGCCTCACCTGTGGAAGCCCCCTCTACGTAGGGGTAGAAGAAGGCGATGATGATGTTGATGAACACAGCCAGGTTGAAGGAGATGCTGCCCCACAGTGTCATGCGGCGGGAGAACCAGTAGATGAGTGGCATGCCTGAGGAGACACAGTATGGTGTCAGGGCGCAGACAGACAGCCCCTGCCTGA
>LOEQ01003284.1:227524-239308 GCA_001685075.1 Bramus lutescens | reverse complement strand
TCATGAAGCAGGAACCCCAAAGGATCATCTCACTTTTAGGCAAGTTCAGCAGTCATTTCCCTGTGGGTCCTGCATGTCCAGTTCATCAGGCAGTCCAGCAAGAGCAGTTTCTTGCCCAAATGGCTAACCAGCTCCATAAGGAGCCTCTTCAATGCCCATCTTCCTCTTGAAGTAAATTGATGCAGTCAGGAGCAGATGAGTCTCCTTGTCATGAAAAGTCCTAAGTTCTTAAACATTTTAAATACCATATTCTGCATTCTTTGAAGAATTCATATCCATCTGAAATACATCTCTGTGCATCTAAAAAAATCTAACATGACTAAAAGCTTGACTATTATAGATGATTATCAATTAACCTATATTTCTTAAATATACATTTTCAAATGAGCTGCACAAACACAATACCTTAATCAAGATCAGAAATCTACATATACACAGTATAACAAAATTGACCTTAAATTTGTATCAATAAACCAAGATCCATATCAATGCAAATCTCTATAGCATTTATTACATTTATAAATGTAAACAAACATTTATAAATAATACTTGAGAATATGGGTATAGTTCTGTCCAAACTGCCTCCTGCTTTTTGTTGGGCAAAGTAATTTTTGGGGGTGTTCAAGTGACCTTTCACAAGGTTTTGGTGCATCAAATAACATTAGCCTGGAAGCAATCCATAGGTTCTCATCCTCTGTGGAAACAAAAGAAAAACCTCTTTTCCAAAGCAACATATCCTTAGACCCATATTTTGAAGACAAGATACCTTTAAAGTATATATGTTGGTTACTTTGCTCCTTCACAGTCAAAAAAATTCAAAGAAAACACAATAATATACATAATCTAGACTCTCTGTGCAGTTTTTATGTGGCTTTTTTTTACTCCTTTATGAGTGTCTATACTGTCTCTTTAAAGACTTTACCCTTTTTTAATACCATTTACTTCTTTTATAACTTTCTATATTCTTTTTGCTCTCTCTCCCAAGCCTACGTACATTTATCCAACCCTGTGACCCACTTAGAGGTCTCTTATGTCTGAATCTGTCCTATTGCGTATCCATAATTCTTTACTGTCCAGGAGTACTTCTTAAAATGCTAAGTGCTTCTTAAAAACTTAAGCTGCACCACTGCTAAGGGAAATATGGCACTGTCTGCTTGCCCCGCCCAGCCCAGCATGGCAGAGCTGGTTGTGGCCTCGAAGAGCCATGCACAATGCCCCATCTCTAGGCACACAACTGGTCCATGATGCCACCAAGCAAGCCATAGGACACTGCTCACAAACCCCATTCAAATGCTTAGTCTCCTGAAAGAGCCAGAGGCCATGTTGACAGCACATCCCAGAAAGTGGCACTTTAAAACTGCAGCTTTTTTTCTGCTACTGCTGAATCAGGAAAACCTCTCTTAAAGGAGACATGCCTCTGCTTGCTTCTAGCAAACAAAGCCCAGCCAAGAAAATGCCATTACCAATGTGTCTTATGTGTCTAGGAGTCCTTTTTAAGCTTTCTTAGATTTTACATGGATTTTAGTTGGTCACATTGGTGCCAATTTGTAGTAAGGAGGCCACTTTGTTGGTTCTGGGCTGCTCAGCACCGAATTAGTCACACAGAAATTGTATTAATTAAATCACTGCTTGGCCCATTAGCTCTAGCTTCTTATTGGCTAACTTTTACATATTGATTTAACCCATTTCTATTCATCTGTGTATTGTCACATGGCTGTGGCTTACTGGCTAAAGTTCCAGGATCCATCTCTGGCGGGGCTACATACATTCTCACTGACTCCGCCCTTCTTTTTCCCAGCATTCAGTTTAGTTTTCCCTGCCTAGCTCTGTTCCCCTATTGGTCTGCTATAGGACCAAAACAGCTTCTTTTTTAACCAATGATATTCACAGCATACAGAAGGGAATCCCACATCACAGCCTGTTTTCTTATATATCCCAGGACCACCAGCCCAAGAACGGCACTACTCATAATGGGTTGGACCCATCCCTATCAAACATTAATTAAGAAAATACTTTACAGCCTTATCTTATAAAGATAATTTCTCAATTGATGTTCCCTCCTTTCAGACAACTACAGCTTGTGTCCAGTTGATAAAACTAGCCAACATGCAAAGTACTCAAAAAAAAGAAAAGAGAAACAGAAGAACAAGTTTAAAATGGCCTAGGGATCTAAACTGAGAATTCTCAACAAAAGAAATAAAGATAGCTAAGAAATACCTCAAAAGATGCTCATTTATCATCCTTAGAAACAAAAATTAAAACAACTTTGAGATATTATCTCACCCCAGTAAGAATGGCCAAGATCAACAAAACAACTGAACACAAATGCTGGCAAGGTCATAGAGAAAGAGGAACCTTCATTCACTGTTGGTGGGAAAGCAAACTGGTGCAGCAACTCTGGAAATCAGTATGGAGAATCCTTAAAAAAGAAATAATGATAGAGAGGGGTAAGGGAGGGAAGGAAAGAATGAGGGAGGGAAAGAGAGAAAGAAGGAAAAAAGAAGAGAAAAAATAATTCTACCATATGACCCAGCTATACCACTCCTTGATAAATACCCAAAGGGCTTGTCATTCTACTCCACAGATACTTGCTCAGCCATGTTCACTGACCACCTATTCATAATAGCCAGAAAATAAAAACAACCTGAATGTCCTCCAATAGACAGATAATAAAAATATGCTACACATACACAATGGAATATTATTCAGCTATAAAAAAGTTATATCATGAAATTTGCAAGTAAATAGATGAATTGTTTTTAATCATTTGTATGTGTGTACATTTGTGTGAATATATGGTATTGTATATTGAGTACCTACAGAGGCCAGAGACATTGGATCCTCCTTGGAGCTGAAGTTGCAGGCAGCTGTGAGCTACATGACATGTATGCTGGGAATAAAATTCAGATCCTCTATAAGAGTAATAAATCTTCTCCTAACAACTTAGCCATCTCTCTAACCCCACAAAATGGTCTCTTAGCCAATCAAAAAAAAAAAGCAATGTCACAGGATAAACATTCTTGTTGCAATGGTGAGGAATGGAGGCACAGCAAGGAAAGATTGAACCAAAGCAAGAACAAATTGAAGAACGACAAACTCCAAATTCTACAGCTACATGTCTAACATTTGGGACTTTGGGGGCATCATCCAGGCTTCAACAGTGTTCAGCAATCCACTCCTAGCCCCCACAGTATATATAGTATCTTTCAAGCTGACTCCACTTTGTGCATTCAACTTCCCTTAGTGGACACCCCAAGATCCTGGCCTCTTCAACACCCTGAGGTCTCCCCATTCCTACTTAAGTGTCACATTCACAGCTTCTAAGTAAGACTCAAGGAAAAGGCTTCCAAGGCTCTTCTTGTAGGAAATCCCATCATTGTCACATATAAGCTTTTCAAAAACATGGTGCAAGCCTCCGTGACTGCAGTTCTTGCATTCTGTTTTTCCTGCAGATCCAGAACCATAAAGACAATGCTGCCATGTTCTGAGGCCACCTCAAGGTGTAGTTTGGCCTTCTCTTATAGTTGTAGCAGCCTCTGTGTACCTTGGAAGCTGAACCTAGGGAGTTGTTTTCAAGAAGAGAGTCCTTCACCTATATTCTTGGTTTGAGCTGTCTCCTTTCAAATGAGTTTACATTTCACAACGTGGAGCCTTTGCTGTGTTCAGCCATGATATCAAGATACCTTTTCTATTGTCCCTGCACATTGTCGACAACTTTATAAACTTTCTCACACTCCTTTCCTTGCCAAAATGCACGTTTCATATCTTTCAGCTCTATTAGATATTCTTGCTCACTGTGAATCTGGATAAGAACACTAATCAGTAAGGAACCCACAGTCTGAATGCTATGCTGCCTTGAAATTTTCTCTACCAACTAACATAGTCTATTATTTTTTAATTCAGCCTCACTCAAATTTCCAGGGCACTGGCAAAATTCAGTCACATTCTATACTAGAAAGTAGCATGAAGATCCTCTATGGCTAGTTCTCAACAGAGGCTTTCCCTTCAGGAATTTCATGAGAGGCATGCACTGTCCACATTTCTCTTGGCAGTCTGATCTTCTCAACTGCCGCCAGAAAAATCTATTAAGTTCAGTTGACAGCAGTCAAGATTTCTCTAGCCTATAGCTTCGAATTCTTCCACATTCCTCCTGCATATCAGTTCCAAAGGCCTCTGACCCATATAGTCAGGCTCATTACAGCCACACCCTCACTACTCAGTACCGATTTCTCTGTATTTGTTCTTTTTGATGCTCTAAAGGAGCAGTTTATTTGGTGCCCAGTGTGAAGGCATAGTCCATCAATCGTGTCAGGGAAGGCATGGTGTCAAGAGCGTAAGTCACATTACATCTGCATTAAGAAAGCAGAGAGCCATGAATGCTGGGGCTCAGCTTGCTTTCTTCTCTTTATTCAGTCTAGGATTGACTCAGCCATGGGTTGCGGCTGCCCACACCAGAAACCTGCCTAGAGATTTGTCTCCTAGGTGATTCTAGACTCTGCCAAGATGACAGTATTAAGAGTCACAGCAACTTAAGGAAGGAAACTGGTACATGGTTTGGGGGGCACTGTCCATAATGGGGTGTTGGAGCAGTCATAGTGTTACTTACTACAACAGCTACCCTAGGTGACACATAAGCATACACATATATGTGGATATATCCTTGTTTCCATTGACACGTACTAAATAAATAAATGTAACTGTCAAAAACTTTAAGTGAGCTACTTGTAAAATGAAGATAGTCTTCACAATCCTATGAAGACTGAAGGAGACATGCATATTTAAAAACTCATAGTCACTGTACTTTGTAATCCAACCACTAGGTGGAGGTAGAGGTTCATAATCCTAATGCTATGGCTGAACTGTCCCCCACAGCAGCAGAAGTTGGGAATTTTGAAGAGCTTCAATTCCCCCAGCTTCCACACCCCAAAACTACTAAATCAGCATCTTTTGGGGAGAAACTTAGTAATCTACTTTCCTGAGTCTCATCTTATTCTCATGTACTCTGAAGTTAAGAACCACAGTGCACAGCTGTATTATTCACTTGTTTGTTGCCTTGGCAGACAAAAAGAAAATTTGAGCAAAAAGAAAATAGGAGCAAAAAGAAAATTTACACAAAATAACAACTGTAATTTACCAACTATTGCCAAATACTATGACAGCTATACGAAATGACATCTAGGCACACAAACATATACCAGATATAAAAATCTATAGGATAGTTTTTTGTAATTCCATTTTCAAAACAAATGATGTTAAATTGAGTTACCTTGCCTGATGTTAATTCAGCCACTTAAGAGTTTGTGTTTCAGCTTGGGCCATTAAAGTTATGTACTAGACGAATATACACAGCTGCTACACAGCCAAAACCTGGAAAGTCCACCACTATTCCCAGGTCAGAAGTATCTACACGTTGGCCTCTGAATCCGCAGTTACTTTCCACAGTGCCCTTAGATAAATACATCAATTGGGTATAGCTTTCTGACATATGATTTCTTTGTATGTGACCAGTTATTACTTTGAAATAGCCCTACCAGTTATGTGAGAGCTTTCTACTTAGACAAAACTGCATTACGTTTTTTGGTTTTTTGTTTTGCTTTGTTTTGTTTTTGAAGGGGCATATTTTGTTTTCTTCTTTTTGCAGTTCTGGACATCAAATTCAAGGCCTTAAGCATGATAAGCAAGCTCTCTAGCACTGAGTACACCTCCTGTTTCCATAGGATGCTACATGTTGTGAAATTTACTTCATTTTTAAGTGTGAATTGGCAAAGATTTCTCAGATATTTACTCACATAAACTTAGTGATGAACGCACCACTACATCATAGTTACAATATTTGCCAATAATAAATTATGTTTAATTTACATAAAAGAAGGTTAAACACAAGCAAAATTTTTAATAAATCATTTCACACAGGGATATGCTTATTAATCTATTTAATTGTTCAAACTGTGCTAGAGAATACATATTTAGGAATACAAATTTTATTAGATTCAGCTGCAATAAAGAGGATTCCTCTAGGAATTTCAGACAATAATCTGATTGTCAAAAAATTATCAAAAAAATTTAGTGCCAAGTCTATTGTTATATCAAAATTTCTCATTTGTGCATCAAATTATATCACTTTCAGCAAACTGATTTCACAAATATTAGTAAATAGTTTAAAATGTGCCCTTTCGCCTTCTAGTGAAGATATGCAACTGCCCTCTGTTTGTGTGTGTGTGTTCTCTACACAGTGAGACATTGAAAGAAGAGTTAGAATGTGCAGAAGCTCCAGCTCTCCACAGCAAAGTAATCAAGAAAAATATTTCAATTTAATTATGCCTATTGATTTTTATTCTTAGAATTTTACTTTCTCCCCTTGTTTATGTTTTTGAAAACTAAAACATGAACTCTAAAAAATACCTCCTCAGGCAGGCATGAGGATTTAATACATAGAATTGAGAAAAAAATTACAAAATAATGATGCAGTGTTGATATTTAACTATTTAAAGGGAATGTTAGTTTTTCAAAAGGAAAAAAATCCTGGTTTCAAATTCATTAGCAGTGAGTATTCCTTCTGGGTCTAAATGGAGAGCCCCTAAAGATAGAGTTGCATAGTGAGCAATGACTCAAACTAGTCAGAGTAGCAAGAATCAGGGGTCAAGGCTGATGTCACCATTTTGGTCTCACCACGATACATAAGTGGGACCATATTTACATAACACTTGTTTCTGTCATACATGTAGCAGGTCTCTGGAACAGCACTGTCTTCATTGCAGATAGTGCTCTGGCTGGCAGTAACGACCTGATTGTCCAGCTCCACTTCCACAGGATCACATTTCTTACAGCTGAAAAAAAGTATGTATTAGAAATCCTCCAGTAACTGTCATCTCAATATACAAGTCACTATAAATGTTTATCTAATGTCTGCTGGTTCTTTCAGCTCTAACCTACAATAAACAATGAGTCTTTCCAGACCTAACCATCTGCACAACAAAGAATACTTTATAAAATTCTGTAATCATTCATGTACAAAAAAGTACTTGAAAACAAGTGATATAATTAATGATATGATGATACGATCATCTTACCTATAGTATCCAGCAGCTTCCACTGTGTTAGCTTATCCCTAGCTATATGCTTGTTTCAGTGAACTCAGTTCTAGTGGCAAGAGAAATATATGTAGATACTCATATACACACAGATGTATTAAGGGAACCGTGTCTCACTATATACTCATAGCTCATGATGGTCGGGAACCGCCAGTACTCCTATTCCTGCACCATCCTCTTGAGGGAATTTTTGGAGTTTTTTGGCTTGATTTTCAAGACAGGGTTTCTCTATGTAGTCCTGGATGTCCTGGAACTGACTCTGTAGACCAGGCTGCCCTTGAACTCAGAGATCTGCCTGTCTCTGCCTCCCAAGTGCTAGGATTAAAGGTGTGTGCCGCCATACCCAGTGAGGGACTTTTATCTATCATCTGCAAAAAAACATATACATGCTAAAACCTAAAACTACTTATTTAAAAGTGGAGACAAAATGGTCCCTTCTATATAAATGACAATAATTTCTTCTTTGAAATAAAGTTATTATTACTATTTTTATATGACCAAGTTTTTATGAAGTTTTGGTACTTAAATTAACATAGGATCAGTATATTCAAAAGATCAGACATTTGTCAATGTTTATATCCTGCTGTAGGAATTCCTACCACCAGAAGTCTTTAAGTTACTCGTCCACTTGGGCATGGCCTGGTATACTATTTATGCCGATGTAAAGCACAAATCTGGCCTCTTTTTCAGGCTGTGGGATTCAGTTGCTGTGCTCCATTCCAGCAGAGGATTGTGATTTATGTGTCTACCCCTAAATATATAACCCTTTATTATTCTCAATTCTGAGTTAGTGTCGGATTTCTTTTAAGCATCCTTCTTCAATATCCCAATATATTTTCAGAAATAGCATTATTAATAGGGTTAATTAAGAGTAATTAACTTCAAAATACGTAAGTATGAAGGAAAATCTTACAGGTCTGACAAATGGTACACAAATTTCGTTCTCAGTGGAGAGGTGGGATCCGAGATATTCTCCCTGCTGTTCAGAGGGACACTAAAAAAGAGAGAGAACACAATAAAACAGTAAATATGAATACTGTTGCTTCTGGTACTGAAGTCCTGAAGGACCAGTATTTACTATCTAACGAGAACAGTGCTCACCATGATTTCACTCGATTGTAACTATTACTCAGGCTTCACAATCACCTGTTATCTGTATCAGTTTCTTCTCTATAGTCTAGTCCTTTTCCTAGGCTATATATGGCTACATGTGTGACCTATAGAAGGTGTTCATTGCTTGCAGAATGAACAGGAAAAAAATATATAAAATTATAAATTATTTTTAATCATTTATTCTATGTGTACAGGTGTTTTGTTTGCACATATGTCTGTGTGCACCATGTTCATGTAATACCTCTGGGAGCCTGTTATATTTTATGATTTGTTGGGGGGGAGTTTTTTTGTCTGGTTTTTTCTGAGGGTGGGTTTTATTGTGTTTTCATTTCTTTCTTTAGTTTTGGGGTGCAGTTTTTATTGTTTGGATATTGAGATGGTGCTTCATATAACCCAGGTTTGCTTCAAACTCACTTTGTAGCAAAGGATGACATTGAACTCCTAATTATTTTCTCTCTATCTCCCAAATGCTGAGACTACTCAGTGTGTCACCACTCCCAGTTCAGCATAGACTACTTCATATAATTTATACTGCATTCCCAGTACTAACCATTGAAATTTGCTACTCCCTAAATAAAGATTTTTTGAATGAGTAAATTTATGATTTGATTTGATAAGGGCTCTTATGATATTAGAAAGGTTTTTCAACACTTGTTTATATACTATACGCATGTGTTGATGGCCAGTGTGCTCATGCCACAACATATGTGTGGAAGTAACGTATAGGAGTTAGTGCTCTCCTTCCACCACGCAGGGTCCTGAAGATCAAATCCAAGTTGTCAGCCTTGGCAGCAAACATCTTTACGCAGTGAGTCATCTCATTAACTCAAGAAAAGGTTTTAAATGAAGGGCAATAAACATTTACAAGGGTTTACTGTGAGCTAAACACTGTTCTTCCATAAATTTATGTTATATAGTCTAAGCCGTAAATACAAATATATCTATACACGGTTATCTTTTTTCACAGCTTAGAAATAAGGTTCAAATTAGGTACATAATTTCCGTAAAGCCACACCATTACACTAAGCAATAGACTTGGTAATGGTGACGTAATGACACAGCAATGGCAATATCCTTTCCGGGGTGGGGGAGGAAACATCAATACACACCAAGCAAAGTGTCATGAAGTAAGTAAATTATTTAATTTCAGTAAACTATATAAGTAAAAGATGAATTAGAAAACCATGGATGCCTACCTAAACAATTGTCCCCTTGGGATTCAAACATAAGTGGTTCTTCAATATAGTTTATGTGCAGTGTCATGGACAGTCCTTTAATTGTATGTCTCTGTAAAAATCTATTAACGTATTTCTCCAGTGATTTCTGTGGGCAAGATCTGAGCAAAAACTTCTACCTTCAACTTCTATAAAATTTCTTCAGCTTGTTAACAAAATTCAACTTCATTTAAATTGTGACTCAATATCATTAAAGGCTCTACACATCAAGAGCGGGTTTAAGACACTACATTTAAACAAGGCAATCCCCTTTAAGACCACTCCCTGATAAAGGGAGCTGCTTCTGAAAATTTCTCATGGGAATCAAAGGCTAAATTAAGACACACAGACTGAGGAAGGGTTAACCAAGTTGAATGTGACAGAAATAACTCTTGAACAGAGGATCCAGTAGATTAAAAACAGAATATAAAAAATGTAAAAACAGGTAGAAAACACTGCAAATGTGAGGAAATAAAGACATACCACAGAATTTCTGAGTGGGTTTTTTTTGTTTGTTTTAACACAAGAGAAATAGAGTGAACAATCTAGAGAATTATGCTAAGCTCTGTAGGCAATTAAGGCACATTTGTAACAATACTGGAGAAAACACCAAATGCATTTTATCAGGGCAGTGACACAATGTTAATTCACATAGTGAAGTAAATAATAGTATTGTTTAAATATGTGACAGAAACTATACAATCTTTAAAAATAATAGATATTCTCAAATTTTAAACAACAATCTATCAGGCTCATCTTTTCTATTTAAAGATGAGAAATTTTTGATTTGGAGTAGACAAATAATTTAATTATTTTTGAGAGTACACGGTTACAAACTGATGCAGTCAGACTTTTGAAACAATTTTTTAATATACTTTCCCCATTAATAGCTAAAATTGATTGCTGTGTTCTTTTCCTACAAGAGGTATTTGATTGGACAAAACTATTAAGGTGGGAGTATTTAGCAAGTAAAATTTGTCACTGATTGGACCAAGTAGAAATCTTATTTCTCAAGTATTATCAGTATTCTTGCTATTGACTAAGAGCTACCAAGCATATAAGTCTGGGCTAAACATGAAATGAAATGAATAGCTCTGAGTCCAATTTATGCATGAAAAGTCAATTCACCAGTTTTGTCTGTCTTTATGATGACAATGTAAAATCAACAGTTATGGAACAAAATTAGTGTTTCCCATTATCTGAAGTTGCAGTTCAAGCTGACTAAGAGTAACTGAAAGTTCTGATTCAAAGTGAAATCACTGCATGTTAACTGGCATGTTGATGACTAACTAGAAGCCTCTGGTTTCCTTTGCTTCTGCCCTCAACTTCTGTAAAATTTCCTTAAGCTTGTTAACAAAATTCAGCTTCAGTTAAGACATGATTTGATCTCATCAAAGGTGCCACACAACAAAAGTGGATTAAAGACACTTCATTTAAACAAGGCAAACCCCTTTCAGGTTCCCTCCTTGCTACAGAAAGCTGTTTCAGAAAACCATGATTGCCTTTTAAAAGAAAAGAAAGTTTAATACCACACAGTACCCGACTATAAGAGAAAGAAAAGAAATGTGAATGTCACCTACACAATTCGGATATTTCTCTCCACGATGTCCTCATTAGGATCCTCGCTGGACTGGATGATCCTGGAAGTAACTCGGGTACACAAGCATTTGTTGTCAGCAAGAATGGCCTTTTCCTTGTCACCTTGGGTTTGAAAGGTAAAATATATCATAAAAAGGAAAATAAAAGTTTATATTGTCCTGGGTGTCGTGGTATAGGCCCACAATCCCAGTGCTTAAAAAATTCAGGAGGAAAGATGGGAAATTCAAAGTCTGCCTGGGTTACCTAGTAAATTTCAAGACAGTCTGCATTACATAAAGAGATATTGTCTCTCAAAAAATGTTCATGTGTTTTAAGATGAATTAATTTGCTTTTCTTGCCTGAATATATAAGACAGTCTCATGTAGCCCAGGCTGGACAGAAACTCACTTTGCAGCTGTGGCTGGTTTTGAACTCTCCATCCCCTGCTTCCACCTCCTGAGTGGTGGTGAAGTTACAGGTATTCAACCACATCTGGATCAAAAAGTTTAATTTTTATTGATCATAAGTCCTGGTCTTTCTATTTGTTTTCTTTTCTAATCTAAAAGAGCAAAGGAAATCTAAATATAATCTAAAAGGAATTTCCTTTTTCTTCATTGTAAAAATTGATGAGAAGCTAGGCTGAAAAAATCTGATTTATATTTATTGCTTCTAATTTTTTAATGGTGTAACCTAGTAAAAATCAGTGATAAACACAAAGATGAAACATAAAAATGCTCATGTTCTCCCTCCTTCTGCTCCTCCTTTGGACCTTGGGAGTTCAGTCCAGT